>CM064491.1:25151433-25423262 GCA_032716605.1 Paralithodes platypus | reverse complement strand
TGCATCTACATAACTCCCTTATACATTAACAACACTATGTTCTTTATTTGGCTCTTTTTTTTAATCGATTAATACTGTCTAATACGATGGAATTGAAAACAATATTACCCTTCTAACACACAAATAATAAAATGAAAACTAGAGTAAATAAAAATGGAATTGAAAACAATATTGCCCTTCTAACACACAAATAATAAAATGAAAACTAGAGTAAATAAAAATGTCTCCTTTGTCTTTCAGAAACATAAGTCCCATCTCATAAATTATGTTAATAATTTATATTGCTCGCTCGCCCCTAGCCACGCTAGGCTCTATCTATTTAGCGCTCTAATGCATCTACCTAATCTATCTGTATCTATCTATAGCTCAGGCCCAATCCCCATTTTGCTGGTAGCCGACTCAAGACAGAGCACGAACAGGTAAAACACAACATCAACATAAACCAAAAAATCCAGATAAAAACAACAACTCGCACACATCCAGGTCACCCAGGAGAGACCCCGAGACCATGGTTACCAAGGTCGCCTCCACCTCCCCCCCGTCCCCTGACCCACCAGAAGGTTCCGATCTCGTCAGTCAGTACATGCCGCGGAGCCAAGCGACAAGCCTCCCGCCACACTTCCAGGCACACCCTTCATATTAAAGCGTCTCCCCGGGCCAGGCGCCTGATGGACTATGTTTTGTCCAACTTGCCGCCGACCCTTACTCCAATGACCACGTGTTACACTTCAACTATTCACAAGCATTCTCCATTCACATCCGGTCCACCACCACTGCCGTCCCCCTGCCTGATCATAGTCTTCCTATCCTCCAAAGCCGTCTTACACAAAGCCGCTCCCATCTCAATAACTCCCTTATACATTAACATAACTATGTCTTATTTGGACTTTTTGTAATCTAATAAACATCATTTCTAATGCGATGGAATTGAAAAAAATATTATCCTTCTAGCACACAAATCCTAACATGAAAAAGAGTCAATAAAAAAAATCTCCTTTGTTCTTTTCAGAACGCAATTAAGTCCGTCTCATAGTAGTTCGTGTTTGATCGCTCACTTCCCCCCTGCAACTCTCTCTGTCTAGCTCTCTATCTCTCTAATGCATCTACCTAACTCCCTTATACATTAACAGAACTATGTTCTTTATTTGGACTTTTTGTAATCTTTGAATCATTTCTAATGCAATGGAATTGAAAAATATAATATCCTGCCAGCACATAGATCAACAATACATAAGATAGTCAAAAATTTCAACCCCTCGTGCTGTGCGAGGCGCCGAGCTTCAGGGACCGACAAGATTTACGTTTGATAGATTTTTTGTTTGTTGTTTTTCCACGGCTATACACAAAATGGATGGGGAAATATTGTAACATGTTTTTATTATTGACATTTGGTGTGCCGGTTCTTTGCTGCATATGAGTTGGTGGGAAAAAAATGTCTTCAATTCCACCATCATCGGAAATTATTCACAGATTATATAGAGACCCAAAGTAACACACTTTTAAGTTGTGTTCAAAATAGTTTTTGCATTATAAATAGGGGTTTGTAGCACAAGGCTTATCAAAATCATCACACGTAAACGGGGGTCGGTTGGGTGTCGTGGGTTGAGGCCGGGAATGGGGAGTGGGAGGGAAGGTAGGCCATACAGCGGCAGGGGAGATAATATATATACTATATGGTATATAATATCATTTTTTTTTTTCATGTGAAATTTTATCATATTAATTAAAGTTAATGACACTACGACCCTTATTATGTTTTCAGGGACAGTACAGCACATAGAAATTACAGTAATATTAACACAATAATTAAAAGGCACAGGCTTCAATTCATCCTTAAAATCACTTAAAACCGAGTGAGAGAAACATTATAAACCGGACAACAAATCTATTTCCAATGTCCGGACTCTTTTACTTTTTCCAAATGTTGCGGCCCAAGGGTCCCCCCCCCCTATTATTGGCCCGCACATTTCGAGGTTTGACTGTTAACAGTAAACCTCGGCTATCTTAGGACCTCTATCCGAAGTCGGAAAACCCGCACTCCGAAAACTAACTACCTCGGACTGTGCATCGGCCTTCTCGGAAAAGGTTCGCCGTATATCTCGGAAACTTATTCCGAGATTCTGTAAGGGGGGAAAGAAAAACCTCCGAGGGGCCCAACATGGTCTGTCGGAACAGGTGGTGTCATATATCTCGCGAAAATTCGAGATCTAAGGGGTAAATTCCGAAGAGTCCTACGGCTACATGAGGTGGAGAGGGGTACCAGTGAAATTGGACTAAGGAAAGTGCTATTTTATAATATATGTCTGTTGGATCTGTACAGGTACTGTATTATTTATCTTGACTCAACGTTTATAGTGATAGGGATGAGTCTCCGTTTTGTTTTGTCTGGTGCTCTGACTCCCTATCTCCCTCTTCCAATCGGACTTTCCTCTCTAAATCGGGTCGACATATCAAAAGTAGGGACTTCGGACAACTCGGAATTTCGGTCATCTCGGACTGGTCTCCCCCAATTAGTCCGAGCTAAGCGAGGTTTACTGTACCTTAGATTATTTGTTTGAACAGAAGCGCTTCTCTGTTGTTACGTAACCCTCCAGCCCGGCGGCTTACGCATTACATAAATATTACCCGAAAACCCGCGTTTTTTGGGTCCGACAAAAACGTCTAGGCTAGGCTAACCGTTATATTTGTTATTCTTACTGCTTTCCCGCATTCCCCGCGCACCACAAGGTGAGCGTTGTGTTTCGGTACCTGTAGTAATGGCGTTAAGTAGAGCTCTCTAAGTCAACTGGTGAGTGTGTGATGATGATTTCATTGGAGATAACTTTATGGCCAAAAAAAAAACAGCCACTTTACCCGACTAATTGGCGATACTTAACAACAACATACAGGCACACACTAACAAAAGCGGAACGCTCTTCCTTCGTTGTGGCAGGAGATCGAGGGCTTCGGTCCAGCCGGCTTTGTTGGTTACAGTGCGTCGGACCGACGCCTCCACACCACGAAAGCTCACACCTGCTTTCAAACCACTGGGAGTTTCAAGAGCCCATACCGTTGTTTATGCTTTTTTATGTCGTTCGTTACCAAAGAGCCCTTCCGTGGTGTGGGACGTTAAAGAATCACGTTACTGCCATTAGAAACCCCTTTTACCGACCTAACTGGTCTACCATCGACGCAGGTGTGAGGAGAAGGGTGTGTTTATGAGGGCAGGGCCTGTTGCAAACTAACGCCCACACACCACGTCAGCGAATGCCCTAACCTGGTCGTTAGACAAAGCCGTTATCATTACTGTCAGTCGCGCAAGTTAACCAAAAATTTATGCGCGCAGATTTTTGAGTCAGTATTAAAAAAGGCTGTGTTCCTTATGGCTTTGGCGACAGGTAACAGAGTTTCAGAGCTGGCGGCGATGAGCAAACGAGCCCAATTGTGGCCTCAGGTTTTGGGAGACTGCATCGAAAATGTTGCAGATCCGCCGTGTCTCCCACATTTATTGCCAAAAACGAACATTGTGATCATGTTTTTCAGAATTCTCAGTCCCGGCGCTGCTTTTTAAACCCTTCCGCCCACGGTGTCCTTTTAAAAGGACACCGGCCGATGTGGCCAGTCACCCGGGAAGAGTCCTTGTTTAAAATCCGTAAGCTTGAAAGCCTATTAAGCTTGGTCTGAACTCGCTGTGCGAGTCCGACGTATGTTAAACAAAGCCGGTCATTGCATCCCAACCGCACCTCTCTCCCTTCCTCCCCGAAAACAAGAAGGAGGACGTCGGATCAATGTTGTTGTTGTATGATATGACAAAAATTAGTGTCACGCAAAATAGCTCCGATATTGTCCACATCCGCGCGGAACACCAATTTCGCTCCACTGGAGAAATCGCATCATAACAACGTCTGACCCAGTTGCCTTAGAGAGAGCTCTACTTAACGCCATCTACAGCATTGGACAACCGCCGAATACGTTTATGGGATGCGTGGGAAATTTTCTAGCAGTTAAAATACACAATGGATACGGTAAGCCTAGGCCCTTAGACGTTTTTTTCGGGACATATCGCCAGATATAAAAAGCCCCTCCGGCCTTTAGACAAGGCAGCCCTGGGTCACGAAGGGGTGTTTAAACGTGGTGGACATACGCATCATTTAATACTGCCCGGTACAAGCTTTAGTTAAGTTTATGAGATTGCCACAACCTCTACAAACCAGGCGTTTTCCTATCGGGGTTCAACCAGACAGGTACGCGCGTCATGAGAAGGAAATTGCTTCTTTACTGCGAAGATGTCATTACGAGGAAAGTAATTCCCGGCGTGGTAGGCAGAGCCCCACGATATTAAGAAAGTGGGCTAGTCTCCCTCGAGATTTATGCACAAAATTTTCCATTAACGACATAGCCTACACTCATTTGTTGGCGGGCGTCTAATCACACATTCCTTACGCGATACCTGTCGGTCGCTCTGGACAAACCAAAGCGGACCTGTGGTGCATTGCGGCAACGGGTCTAGTAGTCCATGTGCTAATTTTATGTAGTTTATTCTTCAGGTGAAAAGGGGGGGGGGGTAAGTGCAAAATAGCCCAAAGACCCACTAGAACCCTTCCGCCGGAGATTGTGATAAATCACGAGCTGTGATATGAATCGAACTTGTTATATACAGTAGTTTAAACCTTCTGGCCCGGGCTCGCTATCCTAAGGACGTTGTTGAGACCCGGGTGATATGGCCGAAATACGTCTACGCCTAGGCTACCGTATCTTTGTTAGAAAATTCCCATGCATGTCTAAACGTATTGTGGTTTCCAATCTGTAGACTAGCGTTGAGTAGAGCTCTCTAAGTCAACTGGTTCAGTTGTGATGACGATTTCCGTGGAGCGCATTTTTCCCGCGATTTTTTAGCAATGTTGACCCAAACTTTTCAGACTGAATCTGTCTTTGTAGACCACACAACACCAAGCTCCGACGTCTGCTTGTCTGGTCAGAGGCTTGCGTTGTCATCCTGCGTCCGCATACCGACAGGCTTTGTTACATACATACTCGGAACGTGCGGGAAGCTTTCAAAACAAGCTGAATAGGCTTTCTAGCTTACGGATTTTATAAGGACACCCGGGTTCCTGCCCATCTGCCGCGGTGTCCTTTTAAAATGCTGCCCAGGCGGGAAGGGTTAATCAAATTTTTATTTAATTTTAAGAAATCTATCATAGTTGCATCTATGTAGTATTAACAGAATGTACAAACAGATTATATTGTACAAATAATTTTAAGACCATAACCATTCCATTAAGGTTCACATGATGAGAGTACAAGAATGTTCTCACTAAACATGCAATAGATCTCAAGTGAAGGTCCAGTCATGTACAAGCAGATCTTCTTTGAAGTAACGCACTGCTTACCTTCTTTTTATATTTTTATATTGTATGTACACAATAAAAAACTTCATGTTATACGGATTCTCTGTTACCTATGGTATTTAGGTTGGTGGTTTTGATATTGTCACGAATGTCCCCCTCCAGTCTTAGATATCAGGCATATCGTCAATGATGGAGGGGCCACTATTAAATTATAGGTTTGATTCCCAGAGGGAAGTAAAGAAAACCTAATATTTAGTAGGGCCCCGTAATCATTGACGATGTTAGTGCCCTCCCTGCCATCCCCTTCCCATTCGCTTGATTTCTGAGTTTTATCTTGATATGTCAGTGAAGGAAGTATGGCCGCTGGAGGGCCAGCATCAGGAATCCACACGCAAGAAATCTACGCATGGGGAAGCTTGAGTATAGCAATTATGAAGTTAATTTTCTTTTTATTTTTACAAAGTTTTTTCGTAGTGAGTACCCGATCATAAGACGATTCCATAAGAACGCGTTACCCTTATGAAGTGGAGTACTCCTGTCCTCCCGCGCGGTAGATTCAAACTAGCGACCGCGGTGTTTGATGGGAGACTATTATACTAATAGGCATATCGTCAATGATTACGGGGCCCTACTAAATATTAGGTTTTCTTTACTTCCCTCCGGGAATCAAAGCTATAATTTTTCCTCTTATTTTAATAATTTATTGGTTATTTTTCACGCAACTTTCTCTCCCACGGTTACGTAGTACAAGTGCATTACATAAGAGATCTTATATAACTCTGAGAGTTATCATCACAAACACCCCAGACATCATCCTGGGTGGTGACTTCAACGCCAAGACGTCGGCCTGGTTTGTCGACAACCCCGACACAGACAGAGGGCTGGTACTACAAAACCAAACAGATAACCTCATCATCCTTAACGACATCCATCAACATACCCATATTCCTCACCAAGCCCTCTATAACCCATCATCTCCAGACATCACCTTTTGCTCCCCAGAACTCGCCCCCCCAACATCCTGGAGGGTGGTCAGAACCTTAGGCTCTGACCACCTCCCGATCATTATCACCACCAAAACCAGACTCACCCCAGCTAGCCACAAACACACATACACCAATTATGAAAGAGCTAACTGGGAAGCATTAACAAATGAGACAGAACAACACTTCACAACTCTAAACAGTACACCCATCACTAACATCAACAATGCTGTACACATACTCAATAAAACTATCCAAAACGCTGACAAGAAACACATTCCAAGAGGTAACAGAAAAAGACACAACCCCAACTTCACACCAGAAATTCAGAACCTCATCAGACAACGCGACACACTGAAACACTCCCAAGCACCCCACACACAAGACATCACACAACAAATTCAAGCACTCAACACCCAAACTAACAACAAAATACAAGCAAAAAGTGGGCGGGTGCCCAACCCCGAAAGGGGTTGAAATAGGGGAGCTATCCCCCCGCCAAAGGCGGCTTTCTAGGGCCTTTCCTAGCTGATGCTGAGAGGATTGGGTTCTAGTCATGTGGTGATGGGCTGGTCTATCAGAGTGAGAACTGAGCGATCTCTGCCATACTCATAGCTTACTCTGACTGTTCCTTTTACTTATATATTTTCTAGATCTCAAGTGACGGCGTCTCATCCGTGGATTGACCTCCCAATCTACCAAGATTGGAAGCCAAAGCGTCACATTTTTCCTTTGGCCCCTCAACTTTCTCTTCATAATTGCTGACAGGTCCTGGGTGGGACTTTGGTTTCCCGGGCGTTTCCGCACCCTCCTCAGCTCCCACGCCATGAGTGGCTCTCGGTCACCCAGGCTTTATGTGGTCGGCAGGGAGGGTTCTGTGGGGGCGCTCGGTTATGGCCTTGCCTTGCTCGGGGCCTTGGGGCTGTTCGGCCAGGCAGCTTGGGAACCAACACAACCCAACAACAACAAAATACAAGAACAACAAAACTAAATTGGAATAACTTCCTACAAACACTTGATCACAAAACAAACCCCAAAAAAACTCTACAAAACACTAAACAGCATCACACTTTCCAACAGCAACACAACACAATCACATGCTGCAATCACAACAACAGACTCTACTCCTTCATGTAAACAACAAGCAAACACACTCATCAATCACTTCTCACATGTCAGCCACCTAAAACCTCACAAAGACGACCGACGTGTCATCCGACGTAAGAGACAATTCCCCACAGACTCTGACTATACACCCTTCACCAATCACCAGACAAAGCATATCATCAACAATCTCAAGCACTCACCCGCCTGTGGCCTAGACAACATAAGCAACATACAGTACACCTCAGACACCTGGGACCACAAGGCATACAAGCACTCACTAACATATCAAACTATAGCTATTCACACAACACAATACCAGACATTTGGAAGCATGGTATCATCATCACATTCCCCAAACCCAACAAAGACCCCACGCTACCCTCCTCGCACCGCCCCATCACACTCCTTTGCTCCCCCTCCAAAGTCATGGAACGCCTAGTATTACAACTAATTACACCCGACCTACCCCTAGCTCCAACACAACATGGCTTTAGGCCACTGCACTCCACAAACACTCTTCTCACAGACCTTACACAAAGAACTTTTGACGGCATCAACTCAGCTAGACCACCACACAGATCACTATTTATTAGTGGCCCCTCCATCATTGACGATTATGCCTATTACATAAGGCACCCTCTTCAAACACTCATCCGCCGTAGTTTTGAATCTACCGCGCAGAGCATAAAAAAATTGAGGAGCCTTCATCATGAGCGCACGCAACCTCACTCATGGTTCAGTCATTATGAAATTGGGTTCTCACTACGAAAAAACTTTGTAAAAAATAAAAACAAAAACAAAATAAGAATAACTATTCAATAAGCTTTCCATATAATCGTGGATGTACTTGTGTGGATCTTTGACCAGACGCTGACTCAGGCATCATTCTTCCTTCTCTGCTCTGCGCTCAACCTACCCGGACGTGCCTCCCCACGCTCCGCTGGTTCCGCATTTGCTGCGTCCCTAGTGAGTTTTTCTCATTTGTTTACTCCGGGATGTATCGAGTAAGGTTAGGATATGCGTAGCAGGAGTGTCCTGGGCGGGTTGCCCGCAGTGCAGTGTATTTTGGGTCGTGTGTTTGGGGCATCTATTTCGGGTGTACCCTCGTGGTCCCGTGGTGGACGCTTGATACGTTTGTGCGGTTAGCTAGCTTTGTGTTGCAGGCGGCTTTCTCTTCGCGTTATTAGGCTTCTTCTTATCTTTCTGATGAAGTAGCTTTTTCTTTTCTCTGACGTTGCCAGCGTATTTTTCTTCACTTAGTGAAGTTTTTTCTGGGTCCCGAGTCAGTTCTTCCCTTTACCGGGAATTTTGTGCTACATTGGTATTTACCTAATTGTATTTACCTAATTGTAGTTTACAGGAGTTGAGCTAAGCTCGTGTTGTCCCGTCTCTCAGTCTACTTTTTATCCAATTTTTTCTTGAAAATATGGATGTTCCTTGCCCCTACCACCTCCTCCTCCAGCCCATTCCATTTGTCAATACATCTATAGGGGAAGCTAAACTTCCTGATATCGTTCTTGCAGGTAGGTCTTTTTACTTTGTAGCTGTGGCCTCTAGTTATTCCTGTATCCATAATTAATATATCCTCCCTATCCAGCCTCTCCAGCCCCCGGGTACATTTGTACATCATTATCATGTCTCCCCTCTCTCTCCTCTCTTTTAGACTCGGTAGATTTAATTTGTCTAGCCTCCCTTCATATGGCAGTTCTCTGAGACTTGGAACCAATCTAGTGACTGCTCTCTGGATTCTTTCTAACTTGTGAATATGCTTCTTTAGATGCGGGGACCACACCACTGCTGCATACTCCAATCTTGGTCTAATCATACTCTTCATAATTTTCGCTACCATGGTCTCATCCAAATAGTTCAGAGCAACTTTCATATTCCCGGCCATTGCATACATTCCGCTAAAGAGCTTGTTAATATGTTTCTCTGGCGACAAATTATCTTGTATAATCAACCCTAAATCTTTTCTTTTTCGGCCTTGCTAATTTTATTATCTCCCATCCTGTACTCCCAATTTGGTCTATTCACACTTCTTCCCATATTTAACACATGACATTTACTTATATTAAATTTCATTTTCCACTTGGTGCTCCATTCGTATATTTTATCTAAATCCCCTTGCAGCTCCTCACAACTACTTTTATTTGTTATTTGTCTCATAATTTTTACGTCATCTGCAAACATTGACATGTAAGAGTTTATGCCTATCGGCAGGTCATTCACGTACATAAGGAACATGAGAGGTGCCAACACAGATCCCTGCGGCACACCACTCTCAACTTTCCGCCACGATGAGTAAGTTCCTCTAATGTTGGTCCTCATTTCCCTATCTGTTAAATAGCTCTCAATCCATTTCAGCAAACTCCCCCTGACACATCCTAGCGTCTCAAGCTTAGATAACAAATCTCTTATGTGGTACCTTATCGAATGCTTTGGAAAGGTCTAAGTAGACGCAGTCCACCCATCCGCCTCTCTTTCTTGGAGTACATCTATCACCCTACTGTAAATAACATAGCAAACTGGTAACACAAGATGTCCCTTCTCTGAATCCAAATTGCTTTGGGGTTATTATTTTCTTTCTCTCCAACATTTTTCATCCATCTCTTCCTAATTAGCTTTTCACAAATCTTGCATACAATACTAGTAAGTGAAACTGGTCTATAGTTTAGAGGGTCCTCAGGGTTTCCATTCTTGTATATCGGAATGATATTAGCTCTTTTCCATTCAACAGGAACCTGTCCTTTATCTAAGGAAGCTTGAATTATGTCCCTCACTGGCTCCACTAATTGCTCTGCACACTCCTTTAAAACCCAGGCAGACACTTCATCCGGTCCCATAGCTTTCCTTACTTCAAGTCCTCTCATCGCAGATAACAGCTCATCTCTAGTTATTTCAATCTTACTAAGACCACTCTCCAGTACTCCCGCCTGTGGTTCGTCAAAACCTTCCTCTCTAGTAAAAACTGACCCCAATTTGTTATTCATTACCTCACACATGTCGTGTGTTGACGGTGGTTCCTGTTGTGATATGATTCAGTGCTTTTTGTTTATATTACGACATGATTACATATTATTCCGTCTGCTTAGGCCTAGCCAGCCTCTCGTAGCTTTGCCACATGTACAAGTGTTATTGATTTATTTTATAAATATGTACTACTGTGTCATGTGTGGGCGGGTGCCCAACCCCGAAAGGGGTTGAAATAGGGGAGCTATCCCCCCCGCCAAAGGCGACTTTCTAGGGCCTTTCCTAGCTGATGCTGAGAGGATTGGGTTCTAGTCATGTGGTGATGGGCTGGTCTATCAGAGTGAGAGCTGAGCAATCTCTGCCATACCCATAGCTTACTCTGACTGTTCCTTTTACTTATATATTTTCTAGATCTCAAGTGACGGCGTCTCTTCCGTGGATTGACCTCCCAATCTACCAAGATTGGAAGCCAAACATTTTTTCCCTCACTTTCTCTTCTCTTACTGAGGGGCACAGGGCCCTGGGTGGGGCTTTGGTTTCCCGGGCGTTTCCGCACCCTCCTCAGCCACCCGCCATGGAGTGGCTTCGGTCACCCAGGCTTTATTGTGGTCGGCGGGGAGGGTTCTGTGGGGGCACTCGGTTATGGCCTTGGAATTGCTCGGGGCCTTGGGGCTGTTCGGCCAGGCAGCTTGGGGAACAACAACAACAACAACAAACTGTGTCATGTGTGTCCTGGTTTAGTTGTGTATTGGCTAATTCCACGGACTATTTATGTGTCCTGGTTTAGTTGTGTATTGGCTAATTCCTCGGACTATTTGTGTGTCCTGGGTTAGTTGTGCTTTGGCTAACTCCACGGTCTATTTGGTGCGTTCAGATTGAATCTGGGCGGGGTGGGTTGCCTTTTCCGGCGGGTTTTCTCGGTTACACCGTGAAAACCCGGCTGGTTGCCGAGTTTTAATCATGCGTGGTTAAAAAAGGCTTGTTTTCCCCGGCGAGTGGTGGCTTGAGGCTCTCCAGGACTGCGTCTCTGTGGTGGTGCCTGTGTTCAGGCTTACTGTGTTTCCCGGCGGGTTGGCTTTACCCATTTATCTAAGTGTTCATGCGGACACTTGTTGTGTTTAGTTTTTCCCAGTTTTTTGCAAAGCCATTTAAAAACTAGGCTGTTTGTTGATATTTCCTCCCCGGCGATCTTTTGCAAAGAAGTGGGGTTAGGACCTATTTACGGCGATCTATGAAGGCTTCGGGAGAAGTCAGATCTAGATTTTGAGACAGGCTAGACGGCGATCTATGAGGGCTTCTGGGCGAAGCCGGATTACAGATTTCGATAGATTTAGACTTTTTATGGGATAAAAAGATGCCTGAATCTTACTAGGGTTTTCAAGTGTAAAGGGATACTTGAAAGACCTCATCTTGAATAAAGATATGCTTCATCTTTATGAGGATTCAGAAGATATGCTTAAATCTTTTGGACAGGTAAAGATATGCTGAAATCTTTAATATGAATTTATAAAGATATGCTTCATCTTTCTGACGATTCAGAAGATATGTGTAAATCTTTTGGACAGGTAAAGATATGCTGAAATCTTTAATATGAAACTAAAGGAAAACGAAAAGTAGTGGCTGAGGGCTACGGTTCGTTGACCAGCGGTTTTGTGACACATGTTTGTGTACCTTTTTGGGGTAACCTTACGAGCCTGGGAGCAGGCTTCCTGTGTTATTCCCGGCGAAGTGGGCTCCACACATTTATCCAGGGGATCATGCTGACACCTGTTGGTTATGGTTTTCTCGGCTTTTCAACGCCATTAAAACAATGCTGTTTGTTTGTTTGGTCTTGCCCTCCCGGCGACCTTGTTACAAAGAGGTCGGGGGCAGGTGCATTTGGTTTGACATTGAATATAAAACCCGGCGGTTGTACCTTCGGGTGGTTATATTAACGAATTTGCAATTCTCTATGGTTTGCCAAACGATTGATTGATACAATAGGGTATCACGGCCTTCAAGACGGCGATCTATGAGGGCTTCTGGGAGAAGTCGGATTAGAGATTAAGATAGGCTTAGACTTTTTATGGGATAAAAAGATGCCTGAATACAAAGAGGTCTGGGGCAGGTACATTTGGTTTGACATTGAATATAAAACCCGGCGGTTGTACCTTCGGGTGGTTATATTAACGAATTTGCAATTCTCTATGGTTTGCCAAACGATTGATTGATACAATAGGGTATCACGGCCTTCAAGACGGCGATCTATGAGGGCTTCTGGGAGAAGTCGGATTAGAGATTAAGATAGGCTTAGACTTTTTATGGGATAAAAAGATGCCTGAATCTTACTAGTGTTTCAAGTATAAAGGGATACTTGAAAGACTTCATCTTTAATAAAGATATGCTTCATCTTTATGACGATTCAGAAAATATGCTTAAATCTTTTGGACAGGTAAAGATATGCTGAAATCTTTAATATGAAACTAAAGGTGTACCTTTTTTGGGTAACCTTATGAGCATTAATTCCTGGAAATTTTCTATTTCAGGGCGGAGTTCCGGCGTTACGCCAGGTGATCAGGTAGATCCCGGGGGTGGGGTAGATTTCCTCCAGTCTCTGTCATGTCGGCTCTTGACCCTCTCATTGCTGTATGTTCAACGCCGTTATGCTCAGGTCTCCCTAATTTTGCTCACAAGCTTTGCATTAAATGTGTTAAATGCAGAGATCAGTCACAGGGGGATATAGGTGACAAAGAATTGCACAATTTGTAACCTCTTAAGTGTTAAAGTTTTAATTCAAAAGGATAACACTGCGGCGGTGGCTTTGCAAGAAGTGAACCAACTTCTCGCTACTTATTCAACGAATGTAGCACATAAAGCATTGCAATGTGATAACCTTGAGCTTTGGGAGCTTCTAATTATCAAACATGCCCCCCCCCAGTGTAAGATACGTGCACGTAAGACCTCAGAGTCTGGGCGGGGACAGGTTGCCACACCCTCCCCCGGCAAATCTAAGAGGCCTCGCTCACCGTCACCATCGGCAACGGCAACGAGGTCCACATCAAGGAAGCAGGTGACAGCTTCGGGCCACTCTGCTTCACCTTTAAAAGAAGAAGAAAAGGAAGAGAGTGGGGGACCTAAAGACCTTACTAGTACTAAGCATAAGTCAGGTAGGAGTCATCAATCTTCCACAAAGGGATCCTCCGGTGCGAAAGGACTCACGGCTATCGCCGGAGCCTGGTACCCCGCTTTCTGCCTCTACCCCCACCAAGTCCACCGTCCAATCTGACAGGTCGGGGGTGGAGTCAGCGAATGTGGTGGAGGATGCCCCGGCGGACATTTCATCACCTGATATTCATGCTTTTCTACCAGGTCACGTGTGTCAGCCTCTGATTTAGTAGTAGCCTACAGAAACTATAAACCTCTAGGGTGCTCGGTTGAGGGTTCCCATTTGGAGAGTATACCAAGCTTGCAAGCGAGTGTCAGCCACAGCCAAGGTGTATGGCGATACTCACAGCCCTGGCAGGACGGAGCACATCCTTTTGTGACTCAAGTGGTGGCTGACGTCCACCGGGATGCCGATGTACTGTACCATCTTCTATCCCAGATTTAACATGGCGGCATGGGGAGGTCCTGGCTTCGGCGGGATCTTCCCATAATAGGCCAGACTTAAGGGATGAAGAACGGCGTTCTCTGGTCTCAAAGATGGAAGTTGAAGAGTCGAGTCACCTTCTAGACGACTCTCAGGGTACTGTCGAATCTCCACGGAGTTCGTCATCTGCTAGGTATGTAACTACGGAAGAGATTGATAGATTACTATTAAATGCACTTAATAAGTTCTTTGGCCCTACGCCGGAAACTCCTACATTTGGTATGGGAGCTCCCGCGACGTCGACGAATGTGCGACCTCTGGCTACATCCATTGCTTTAGCTAAAATACTTGACCCTCCTCTTGTGTCAGATCCAATTTCCAATGTGCCAGGCACAGCAGCTCTCACTACTTCCAATGTGCGAGTCATCTCAGACATAACTTCCCCCCCCTTTTAGACATGTTCACAGTCGTGGCACCAGTCGAAAAAAGGAGCTATGCCCCTTTTATACGGGCCTGATGAGTCATGGGTAGCATTGTTCCCAACTCGGCCTGAGGCAGCACAAGCTACTAGGTCGGGGGAGCTCCCTGGGTAATCCACGGTAATAGTCAATGATTACGGGGCCACTGCTAAATATTAGGTTTTCTTTATCTCCTTGCAGGAGTCAAACCGATAATGTCGGGGGAGCTCCCTGTACCACATGCGTGGGTAATCCAAGGCAATAAGTCTAGAAAACTCAGAGCTTTGGATAGTCAAGGAAAGGTTTTGGATGTTCCTATGCAGCCTGTTCCAAGTTATTATAACCATGACTTTTTGGTGTATGCATCAACACCAGCCCTACCCCCTGCCTTAGCTTCAAGCTATTTTCTGACTGGAATAAGAATGATGGCTTTAACGACGTCACGGCACTTTCTGCTTTGACGCCGGAGTTGGATATGTTTCCGATCACAGACTCAGCCTCTAATCCAGTCTTGCAGGTGGGGCAGTTGGGTACGGGACCTTGGGTGGAATGGGAAACAGAGGCTCAAAATTTTGCCACTACCTTCACTTCAAAATCTTCTCACCACATCCCTCAAGAAAACCATTCTTGGTTCTCTCTTCTGGTTTTTGGTGCTGGAGGAGTCCCCTCTGCTTTGTTTGATTTCTTGGCTGCCCCTAAAAAATCAATTTGTGCGAATTAAAAGATCCGTTTAGCACGCCTTCCCCAGCTCACCTAGACCGTGAGTTTAGGTTAAGAAGAAAAGCGTTTAGACTGTTTTCGCAATATATTGTTACCCAGCAAGTAACAAAGTATATGGTACGCTCGTCTCAGGCGATCGAAGCTGCGGAAGTCAGGAAAGCCGTTGAACTTTCCCGGCGCTTGCTTTTCCAAACTTCCATTCAGTCTTTAGGAGATATTCGGCCGGCCTTATTCAGAGGCAGTTCGAGTAAGGCAGGATCTGAGGATGTTCTTAGTGACGACACTTCCTGACCGTATTGCAAGCCAAGTAGTTCTGTCTCCAGTTCTAACTCCTTCTTTGATTTCACCAGCAGTTTGGAAGACTGTTTTCAATATGGCACAAGCTTTCAAACAAAGTCCCGGCAAGCCCTGATGCCCATGTTAGAACAAGGGATCAGGATCTTGTGGTATCTGGACGACTGACTGGTGGTGGCAGAGACAGAAACGTTATGCAACACTCATGTCTACATTACGTTAAACCATCTCAAATCTCTAGGATTCAAGGTCAACTTAGTAAAAGTCGAACCTTGTTCCCTCACGAGTATTTCAGTGGACAGGGCTGGTCGAGGACACAGCATCTCTCACTCTGAGTCAGAGTGTGGACACTCGAAACAGATTTCGCAGATTTTTTTTTGTTTCTCCACAGTATGACTACGACACGGAGACTTTGGGAATCTCTAGTCGGTTCTCTCAACTGGGTTCAACTAACTGAGAGGTTGGGCCGGTTGAAAGTCAAACGTTTAATCTTGGAGGGCATAAAAAAAATTCCCACTATTACCGGCGGGAATATTATGGCCTATCCCAACATTATTACACAGCTTACTAGCGGTTTGGGCGAAGAGAGAAATGTTGCACTCAGTCATGTCATGGACCTCTCCTCCGCCGTCGGTATGGGTGGACAAGGATGCGTCAGGGACGATGGGTTGGGGCTTTCAGTCAAACCTCGGGCATCAGGGTCAAGGGCTTTGGTCCCATTCAGAAACCTCCCACATAATAGTAAAAGAGTTATTAGTCCCCTTGTATTTCCTTCAAGTTCACGGCTCTACTTTACGGGAAAAGTCGGTGGTCTTCAAGTTGGAAAATCTCAAGGCAGTTCACTGCATTCAGAAACAAGGGTCAACGAGGTCTCGGAAGTTGCTAGACGTGTCGGAAAAGATTTTTGTTCTGGCCGACAAGCTGCACATTCATCTTCATGCATCTTATCTCCCAGGCGTGGCGAACGTCTGGGCAGGCGCTCTGTCTCGAAGACAAGAGCACAACAGTCGAGTGGGCACTCAAGCAGAACATTTTCGATCAAATGATTGCAGAGCCTTGCCGTCCACGTGTGGATCTGTTTGCGTCAGAGGAGAATCACAAACTCCCTCGGTACCTCACACGCCGGACATTAACGCCGGCGGGGGGGCCCGATACATTGGTGACGGATTGGAACATGTGGAGTTCCATTTATCTGTTTCCGCCACCAGCCGCTTCTCTAATGTGCCACGTAGTCAACAAGCTACAGGATTATCGAGGCGTGGTCTCGTTACTTGCGCCCCTGTGGCCGACGCAGTTGTGGTACCAACAATTGATAATGTGGTGCCCGAACCCGGGGTCGCTCCCGGTCGGGTATTTCCACTTAGACACAATTGGCAACCTAAAGTCCTCGCTGACTTTTGCATTGTGGTCATTCAGGAGGCCTAGTGGCGAATGCCGTATGGTGGAACCGTGACAGATAAATTTATGAATCAGTACACACAATCTCCCAAGAGGCAATATCAATCTCATTGGCAGTCCTTTACTTCTTGGATAGTTAGAACAGAACAGACGGTACCTTCGGTGGCATTAGTTTTTAATTCTTTAAACTATTTGTTTGAACAGCAACGTCTATCTGTAGTGACTCTAGATAATCACTTAACAGCTATCAGGGTGCCATTCTTTGACCTTACAGGTCTAACCATACCACAAGCGGAAGAAACAGGTTTCATGAGAGCATGCTTCAAACTCCGCCCACCTCCCCGATTCACATTGCACCTTCTCCAGGGTTCAGCGCCAAGAATGAGCACAGTGAACACGTGTTTTCAGAGTTCACAGTTCCGGCGTTGAAATGGGGTAAAGTGCATCATAATTTATGTCCAGGGCAAGCTCTAACCAAATATTTGAGGGTGGCACCTCTGCATCAACAGGGTGCTTTTTGGGTAGCTAGTACGGGCAAATGCTTAATGAAACGTAAAATAGCTTCTCTCTTGGTCGAAGTCATTAAAGAGAGTAATCCCGGCGTTGTGGGTAGGACCCACGATTTACGCAAATGGGCAGCCTCTTTGCGTTTCCTTCAGAATTTTTCTGTTGAAGTTATTACGTCCACACATTTGTGGGCCTCTAATCATACGTTTTGACTCGATACCTTTCAGTAGCTCTAGACAGGCCTTCCTTGCCATGTATAGCTTTAAGGCAGAGGGTCTAGGTGGCCCCTAAGTCACGTATTGTTTAATTTCAAGAAAAGGGGGGGGGGGGGTGCAGTCAGTGTAACATAGGACACCCTAGACCCCGCCGTCACATACTGTTCATGGGTGTTGTGATATGAAAATTTCTCTGTATTATTCTTTACAGGAAGTTGTGCTAGTACAATTGTAGTACAAAACAACAGTGTTGTTGTCAGTAGTTTTGGCTGTGAAGCAATCTAATTTTAAGCTTGGATATGTTTTTTCAAGATATATCCACTAGCTTTATGGGGTTTATATGGGCACATGTAAACTTATAAGTTTTTATTTTTTCACCACTTAATTTAAGTGGGGTGCCTTCTTAACTGGCGGATCTGTGTTCAGTCTCAGAGTTAACCTTTTTCTCAAGCAGGCTTCTTTGAAGCACGCTCCTGCTTGTACCCCTTTTTGGTATATATGTGCTGCGCCAAAATATATATCTTTTTTACAAAGGAAGAATACTATGTGGTTGTTTGATTATCTGCTTTTGCTACAGTTATGATATGATTACGAATGTCCCCCTCCAGTCTTAGATATCAGGCATAATCGTCAATGATGGAGGGGCCACTAATAAATTATAGGTTTGACTCCTGCAAGGAGATAAAGAAAACCTAATATTTAGTAGTGGCCCCGTATTCATTGACGACTGGGGCCCTCCCGACCATCCCCTTCCCATTCGTTGATGTATTAAGGATTTTGGTTTACTTGATATGTCAGTGAAGGAAAAATTACGCCTGAGTCAGCGTCTGGTCAAAGATCCACACAAGTACATCCACGATTATATGGAAAGCTTATTGAATAGTTATTCTTATTTTCTTTTTATTTTTATTTTTTACGAAGTTTTTTCGTAGTGAGAACCCAATTTCATAATGACTGAACCATGAGTGAGGTTGCGTGCGCTCATGATGAAGACTCCTCAATTTTTTATGCTCTGCGCGGTAGATTCAAACTACGGCGGATGAGTGTTTGAAGAGGGTGCCTTATGTAATAGGCATAATCGTCAATGATTACGGGGCCACTACTAAATATTAGGTTTTCTTTATCTCCTTGCAGGAGTCAAACCTATAATTAGCCACACTCGACATTAGTAAAGCCTTCGATGCCATCCCCCGCCACAACCTAACAAACAAAATCTACAACACAAACATGCACAACAACACAAAAAGGTGGCTGGCCAACTTCCTAGCAGGCAGATGTGCACACGTATCTTTTGCCGGTCAGTCATCTAAAATCAGAAACTTTCCAAACGGAGTCCCACAAGTATCCGTCCTATCGGCCGCACTCTTCAATCTGTATATGCACGATATAACTACACCCAATACGCCCCAAATAAACTTAGCCTCCTATGCAGATGACATAACACTCACATGCACACACCATGACCCAAAAAGAGCAACAGATCTCCTTCAACCCTATCTCAACACACTACATGGCTGGTGCACTACAAACAGACTTAATCTAGCCCCAGCCAAATCCACCGCAACCCTGCTCACAAGCTGGACAGGAGAACACGAATACATCCCTCAACTCACCATAAACAACACACCTCTAACACATACACACACACCCAAAATCCTAGGAGTAACATATGATACTCATATGACATTCAAAAAGCACACCACAAACATTAAAAAGAAACTGACACCCAGACTTAACACCCTCAGGTTACTTGCTCACTCAAAATTTGGACACAACAAAGAAACTACCACCACAGTTGTTGTTGATGATGCTTTTATTTTATACTAGCCCACTGGGCCTAGGCCCTCTCAAGGCTAGTGGTGGAGGAGGTGGTACAGAGTTTAAAGTCACGTATATGTCAGTAGTTATATGTTATTGTATAAATTTATCGCTCTCAGGAAGTGACGAATAGGGGTGAAATTGAAAGAGTCTGAGTCAGAGAGGATGCCATGTAATGAGGTGTTCAGCAAGAATCTCCGTCTTTCAGATGCATAGACGGGACAAATACAAAGAAAGTGAAAAACAGTCAATGATGTATGGCAATGTTGGCATTCAGGTGGACTACCACCACAGTATATAAACAATACATAAGATCAGTGATGGAATACGCAAGCCCAGCCTGGGCTTCTAACCTAGCTGAAACACATCATAAGACCTTACAGACTATTCAAAACAAAGCCCTGAAGATCATTACAGGTTGCACAGCTACTGCACCCACATATCACCTACATCAAGAAACCAAAATCCTCAAAGTCAAAGACCATCTGGACATGAGAGGCACTCAATTCCTGGCAGCAGCCTCCACGAACCAAGACCACCCACTAAACTACATGGCAACACACCCACAGACACCAAGAAATATCAAAACAACACCCAGCACACGGTATCACACAATTATTATCCTCTCTCCCTCCCTGCCCACCCCGAACCAACTTCCAGAAGCACATCCATACTCATATCTCTCGCCAATCCATCCACTCACTCACAGACAACACGCAGCTGCATGCACGACCTCCCGAAATCCATCCTTCCGAATCCTCCCTCCCTCGCGAGGACAGAGTCCACCTGGCCAGGCTGAGATGTGGACATCATCCAGCTCTCCTGAGCTATCAGAAGAGACTGGATGACTCCGTTGTCGACGCCTGCCCGGGATGTAACACAGCACCCCATACCATTAAACACATCATAGATGACTGCATTTCACACAACCACTTACGCCAACAACACAATCTACACTCAATGGGAGCTCTGTGGGAAAGCCCGATCATGGCCATGGCCTTCCTCAGGGACTCGGGGCTGTTCGGCCAGGCAGCTTAGGGAACAACAACAACAACAACTCTGAGAGTTCACCTGCTCGTCTCAGTATAGAGCTAGAGCTTGTAGAGGAAGGGTGTATGTATGTGTCGCCGCCTCCCGCCTGAGGATACCACTGGGCGGAGAATATTTTCATTTTTCACCACCCAAATGCTTTCCCCAGTTATTTTATCACTCTTCAAGGTTCATATATTTTTTTTTCTTTTTCTACTGTATGTGGATGAGGGAGACGAAAGGCAGAGCTGCCTGTGACAAGTGCCTCCCCCAGAGTTGAAAGTAGGTAGGGACGAAAAACCGAGTAAACTCAAGTGGGGAAGAACATCATAATTCATCATATAAATAAAACAAATGCATATTAATAAGAAATAATCATATATATGGCGAATATAATTAATTCTGTCAGAAATTACTGTAATTAATTCGCATATTACTACCTTCGTCACATACCATAGGCGCGCTTGCTGGGTTAAGGCACGCATTGTCACTAACCTATCTATCTATTGCCAGACGCCTTACTTCCCTTAATGAGGGTGGCCATACACAAGCGAACCTATCACCTATAAGAGGGACAACGCATGTCAGTTTACTGAAGGATTTACAGGATTGACCACTCAATTTAGGGTCCGTCCAACTCCGAGGCCTTCTATGTACTGTATCTGTTTAGCACTATTTTTCTACAGTGGTATTTGGCTAGTTTGTCCACTAACATGCTTCACCCTTAAGTAAGCAGTACAGATTTGTAAAAGGTTTACTCCCCTAGAGAGGTTGCCGACCAAGGCTGACGAGTCCCATCCACCCGGATTTTTATAAGGTTCTCTCCCCTAGATGGGTTGCTGACCAAGGCTAACGAGTCCCATCCACCACTAATCACTATTAGTAATATAGTACTAATTAATAACGGTCCACGTGATAAAAAAAACCCAGAAAAATTTAACCGCTTAACCCTTACTGTACCAGCGACGTATGTTGGCCGACAGTAAAAAAAGTCACTCGCCAGTAACAGCGCCGTACGACATACGTCCGTAATAATCGGTCCTTGTACCGAGCGGTACCTGGCACCATGACTTGTAAACACTGCTTTGAGACCTTGGCAACACTTCTCAGAGTGTATCTAAGGTCCCACGGGGTACAGTAGGGGTTAAACCACCTAATTGTTTGATAAAATGAGGCGGGAAGTCACAAATTACAGTACAGTATTTTATAGGACAATATAAAGTCAAATTAAATTATCAAAATCGCTATGTGGAAACAACGCTTACTAAAATGAAATCTATGAAATAAAAGAACACAATCCACCACATAGGGTGTACATTACTACATGAGCAAATTAATCTGTTTCCATGTAGATAAGCAAGTTAATCTGTTTCCATGTAGATAAAGCAAGATAAAGCAGCAATATCACTGGAAATCTAAGCTATGTTATGTTAGCTTAACATAAGTAAACTTAAAGAAAAGCCCAACACAAGCTACCCTTATTTGAAAAGCGATAGCTTGAGGACTCCATGTACATTCCTAATGCACTTCTAAACCTCCAGAATATATTTTATAACTTTCTAGTAGGGTGAAGTTGGCAATCGGAGGATGACGAGAGGAAGTAAACAAAGTAAACTTTAAGGGGACCAGACGCTTTGTACTCGGAAAAGTGTCCAAAACGGCAATATTGCGCAACCCGATATATGGCATCATCACCTATACCATCAGTGAAAATCTTGAGGCAATATTCCGTCTGGAAGCATATTATTTCTGGGCTAGTTTCAAACTTTCGCGGGTCGCGCAGACGCGTAGAAAATGCATTATGGGTTTCGGATCTGCAAAAAAAAAAAACGAAAACCATGAATTTTTGGTGAAAATATGACGTTCTTAGATATTTTCCCTAGCAGTATCTGGTAACTCAACCCTGGTAACAGTAAGGTTGGGGTGTGTGTGGTGGTAATGTTGGGGAGGGATCAGTGCGGCCCGTGGCGCGAGAGAGGTGAGATGTTGCTGGGCGGCCGGGCTCCCATGCCTTATCGCCTCACGTAAGAAAGTTCACTTGTCGGCGCATCCCTGTCGTAACCAAGCATGCTACAACAATGATTATGGTGTCACTGGAAAGGGCATGAAATTCTCTACAACTTACCAAAGCCATTTTGTTTTTTTCTTAACCATTTCGACACAGCAACCCGAGACATTTTCACCTAATTTGTACCTAATTTCAAAATGACCTAATTCCATGATTAGATACAAAATGGAAAAAGTAAGCTGGTCGATTGTAACTACACCTATTGTTAGTACCCCCAATGCATTGAAACAATCAAGCAACAACATTTAACGAAGCCTTTGATTTTACCCCAAAGTCAAAATTTACACACTAATTCTCACCTAACTTAAAAAATAATTGTCCTAGAGAATTAAAACTTTGGAAATTTCTTAGTTTTTAGGTCCCCTATACGTGTTCCAAATCTTATGAAATACAGACGAAATCCACTGACACATTCTAGGGTAAAAGCGTCTGGTCCCCTTAACACATGTGGTTCAGGCAGATGCCTCACAATTAAGACAGAAACAGGGTATTAGTGATACGACACCCCAAGTTGACAACAGGCGCATGGTAACACATCAGCATAAACATATTTATTAGTGGCCCCTCCATCATTAACGATTATGCCTATTACATAAGGCACCCTCTTCAAACACTCATCCGCCGTAGTTTGAATCTACCGCGCAGAGCATAAAAAATTGAGGAGCCTTCATCATGAGCGCACGCAACCTCACTCATGGTTCAGTCATTATGAAATTGGGTTCTCACTACGAAAAAACTTCGTAAAAAATAAAAAACAAAAAGAAAATAAGAATAACTATTCATAAGCTTTCCATATAATCGTGGATGTACTTGTGTGGATCTTTGACCAGACGCTGACTCAGGCGTCATTCTTCCTTCTCTGCTCTGCGCTCAACCTGCCCGGACGTGCCTCCCCACGCTCCGCTGGTTCCGCATTTGCTGCATCCCTAGTGAGTTTTTTCTCATTTGTTTACTCCGGGATGTATCGAGTAAGGTTAGGATATGCGTAGCAGGAGTGTCCTGGGCGGGTTGCCCACAGTGCAGTGTATTTTGGGTCGTGTGTTTGGGACATCTATTTCGGGTGTACCCCAGTGGTGGACGCGTGAAACGTTTTCGCGGTTAGCTAGCTTTGTGATGTAGGTGGCTTTCACTACGCGCTATTAGGCTTCTTCTTATCTTTCTGATGAAGTAGCTTTTTCTTTTCTCTGACGTTCCCAGCGTATTTTTCTTCAGTTAGTGAAGTTTTTTCTGGGTCCCGAGTCAGTTCTTCCCTTTACCGGGAATTTTGTGCTACATTGGTGTGTTGACGGTGGTTCCTGTTGTGATATGATTCAGTGCTTTTTGTTTATATTACAACATGATTACATATTATTTCCGTCTGCTTAGGCCTAGCCAGCCTCTCGTAGCTTTGCCACATGTACAAGTGTTATTGATTTATGTTATAAATATGTACTACTGTGTCATGTGTGTCCTGGTTTAGTTATGTATTGGCTATTTCCACGGACTATTTGTGTGTCCTGGATTAGTTGTGTATTGGCTATTTCCACGGACTAATTGTGTGTCCTAGGATTAGTTGTGCTTTGGCTAATTCCTCGGTCTATTTGGTGCGTTCAGATTGAATCTGGGCGGGGTGGGTTGCCTTTTCCGGCGGGTTTTCTCGGTTACACCGTGAAAACCCGGCTGGTTGCCGAGTTTTAATCACGCGTGGTTAAAATAGGCTTGTTTCCCCCGGCGAGTGGTGGCTTGAGGCTCTCCAGGACTGCGTCTCTGTGGTGGAGCCTGTGTTCAGGCTTACTGTGTTTCCCCGGCGGGATGGCTTTACCCATTTAACTAAGTGTTCAAGCGGACACTTGTTGAGCATAGTTTTTCCCGGTTATGCAAAGCCAGTAAAACTAGGCTGTATGTTGATTGGTCTTTCCTCCCCGGCGATCTTTTGCAAAGAAGTGGGGATAGGAACAATTGGGGTTAACGTTATAAACTTAAATTCACACCCGGCGGTTGCACCTTGGGAGGGTGGGATTAACGGATTTGCAATTCAGTATAGTTGACCAGACAATTGAGGGATACGTTAAAGTATCGCCGCCTTCGACATACGGCAATCTAGGACGCTTCGGGAGAAGTCAGATCTAGCATTTAAGACAGGCTTCCCAGTTTTTGATCTGCGAGATAATACGGGGGCCGGCGTCTTTTTATGGGTTTTCCAGTAAAACTTAACAAACACCACTGGGAAGACTGCGTCATTTATAAAAAGCCATGCTGGTCTTTATATCATGTCAGAGGATATTCGTAAATCTTTTGGACAGGTTAAGATATTCTGAAATCTTTACTTATGAACCTCCCGCGTAGCGAGCTGTAATGGTTGTGTATTACGTCTCGTTACCCGGCGGGTTATTTAACACGTGTGTTCGAACATATTGGTGTAGCCTTATGAGCATTAATTCCTGGAAATTTTCTTTTTTCCAGGGCGGAGTTCCGGCGGGTCTTTCGAGAACCTGGAGTAGACCTGGGGGTGGGTTAGTTTGCCACCAGTCTCTGTCATGGCTGCCTTAGACCCTGTTTTTGCTTTGTGTGTTACACCCTACTGTTCAGGTATCCCTATCTTTGCACACACTCTTTGCATTAGATGTGTTAAATGTTTAGATCGCTCAAGGGGTTTGTGGGTGACGCAGAACTGTACCTTCTGTACTCAATTGAGTAATAAAGTATTGCGAGACAATGATAGACCCGCGGCGGTCGCTTTGCGAGAGGTCAGGCAGCTGTTGTCCACTTATGCTACCACAGTGGCTCAAAAAGCCCTTCAATGTGACAACGTTATTCTTTGGGATAAATTACTTCTTGAGCACCCCCCTATTAAACGTACCCCTTCTAAATCTAGAGTCATTGTACGAAAGTCGGCAGAGACTGGGCAGGGTACAGCACTTACTCCAGCCCCCGGCACATCTAAGAGACCTCGTGAACCTACGCCCCCCGGTGACAGCCTCCACGTCATGGGCGCGGTCCAGGTCCAGGTCGCCCCTCAGACAACAGCCGCTTAGTCACTCTTCTTCACCGGCGAGGAAGAAGAGCAAAGAGGAGAAGTCCAAGAGCAGTTCTAGTGATAGGTCTGAGAAGTCCAAGAGCAGTTCTAGTGATAGATCTAAGTCACACCGAAGCCACAAATCTTCCAGGAAAGATTCTCATGAACGAAAGGCCTCCCGGCGTTCGCCGGAGCCTCGTGCCTCACTTTCTGCCTCTACTCCCGACGTATCTAATGTACAAACTGATGGGGCGGGAGTGGAGTCAGAGACTGTGGTGGGGGTGTTACCGGCGGACAGGTTGCCAATGGATATTATAAACTTAGAATTAGAGAGTTCTGTGGGCAGTTCTCGCCCTCTAGAAGGGTCTAGTGGGGGCTCAGTGGTTGATGGGGTAACTGACTCCCAAGGGAGTTCAGGCCAAGGCCTGGGTGTGTGGAGGTATTCCCAACCATGGAATGAAGGCCCACATCTGGTTCAGGAGACACAGGTAATGGCGGACGTCCATCGGGACGCTGCGATCCCATCATCCATTCCAGACTTAACATGGCAACCCGAAGGGGTCCCGGCTTCGGCGGGATCCTCTCAGGACGGGCCAGATGACAAGGATGAGGTGTCTATAATCTCTGACATGGAGGTGCAGGAGTCGGGTTCAGTTTTAGACGACTCACAGGATAGGAATGATTCACCTCTTAGTTCTTCATCTGCTAAATTTGTCACGGCGGAGGAAATAGATGGGTTATTAGCTACTGCTCTAACAAATTTTTTTGGCCAACAGCCGGAGACTCCTACAATGGACCTGGGAGCTTCCATGACAATTTCAAGTGTTCGGCCTCTGACTACAGTACTTCCATTGCTTTAACTCAGATTCCGCACCCTCCCTCTGTATCACCTACTATGGTCACTAGGCCTGCTTCGGCGGCACTGACTACTTCTAGTGTAAGGGTAGTAGCGGATGTGAATCCTCCCCCTTTAGATAAAGCACCGTTAAGAAAGGTAGCTATGCCCCTTTTATACGGTCCAGATGATTCATGGGTACAAATGGTCCCAACTAAGCCAGAGGTAGCACAGCCCACTTTGTCAGGGGAACTTCCAGTGCCACGAGAGTGGGTAATCCAAGGAAATAAATCTAGAAAGTTACGAGCTTTAGATATTATGGGTAATGTACTTGATGTTAATATTAAGGCCATTCCGAACTATTATCACCATGACTATTTTGTGTATACAGCTACACCTGCACTACCCCCTGCATCAGCTTCAAAACTGTTTTCTGACTGGACCAAGCATGACAGTTTTAATGATATAAAAGCACTGTCAGCTCTTACTCCAGAATTAGATTTACACACGGTCACAGACACAGCCGCTAATCCAGTTTTGAAGGTGGGGCAGTTGGGTCCAGGACCTTGGGTGGAATGGGAGGTAGAGGCTCAGAACTTTGCGACCACCTTCACCTCAAAATCTTCGCACCAAATTCCTCAGGACAGCCATTCTTGGTTCTCTCTACCAGTCTTTTCTGCCGGCGGAGTTCCATCTGCTTTGTTTGCATTTTTAGCTGCCCCCAAAATCAATCTATGCGAACTTAAAGATCCTTTCACTACACCTTCCCCAGCTCACCTAGACCGGGAGTTTAGGCTACGGGGGAAGGCGTATAGACTTTTTTCCCAATACATTGTTACGCACCAGGTGGCGAAGTCTATGCTAAGATCTACTCAGGCAATCGCGGACGCGGATGTCAGAAGATCAATTGAACTATCTCGACGTTTACTCCTTCAGACTTCTATTCAGTCGTTGGGGGATATCCGTACAGCCTTGCTCGAGGCGGTGCGGGCGAGACAGGATCTTAGGATGTCCCTGGTGAGGAAACTTCCTGATAGAATTGCGAACCAGGTGGTCATGTCGCCGGTGCTAACTCCCTCTTTAATGTCCCCTGATGTGTGGAGAACTGTATTTAACATGGCTCAGGCCTTTAAGCACAGTCCCGCCCCTTCTAAGAAACCTGCTTTTAACTTTCCCAAACCCAAGCCAGTCGCAAAAGCTCAGCCGGGTGGGTCAAAGCCCTTTCATCTACCTAAGACCTCTTCCCCCCAAGGTCAGTACAGGTATAAACAAGGAAAGTTTGCAGGTCATAAAGGACGAAAGTATAACAGACCGGGCCAGGGCCCGTCTTCTGCCAACGCCGGCCAGTCGGCTAAGCTTCCACCACCACCACCACCACCATCAAAAAACTAAAGTCTCTCTCAATCCCAGGGCCGGTCTCACGGCGGGTGGATCAGAGGGTAGTACAGCCGGCGAACCCTTGTCTGCTAACTGGGTCGTTCCGGACGTGTCACCGCGCATGGCCATTAAATACTTGGGCGAGGATGGTGGCACGCAAAGGCATCACCTGGCAGTGGCTCCGGCGACCTCGTTTACGTCAGCCGACAAAGGCAAATTTAGTTTCATTAGAGGTGGAGTCACTGATCCGGGAAATGATCGCCAAGAATGTCATCATCCCGGTTCCTCAAAATTACCCAGTCTTTACATCCAAACTATTTCTAGTGCCCAAAAGGGACAGTGTTCAGATGAGACCAGTCGTAGACCTGTCTTATCTGAACCTCCACATTCACAATGTGTCCTTCAGGATGCTGACAGTGAATCAAATCAGGCTAACACTTCCGCCGGGAGGGTGGATGTCTTCTTTAGACCTGACAGACGCGTATTGGCACGTCTCGGTAAACAAAAGATTTCAACGGTTTCTGGCCTTACGAATAATGCATCAGACTTATGTCTTTCAGAGGATGCCGTTTGGATTGAACCTAGCACCTCGCTTATTCACGAAATTAGTCCGGCAAGCCCTGATGCCCTTGTTAGAGCAAGGGATCAGGATTTTGTGGTATCTAGACGACTGGCTAGTGGTGGCAGAGACGGAACAATTATGCGTCCATCATGTCAACATAACATTAAATCATGTCAAATCTCTAGGATTCAAGGTAAACCTGGCAAAGTCAAACCTTGTTCCCTCACGAGTAGTTCAGTGGATAGGGCTGGTTTGGGACACAGCTACTCTCACTCTGAGTCAGAGTGTGGACAATCGAAACAGATTTCGCAGGAAATTGTTTCTGTTCCTTCACAGTCTGACTACGACACGGAGAATCTGGGAGTCTCTGGTCGGCTCTCTCAACTGGATTCAACTAACTGTAAAGTTGGGCCGGTTGAAAGTCAAACGTTTAATATTGGAAGGCAACAAATGTTTTCCACTATTACCGGCGGAAAAATTATGGCCCATACCAAAATTAATCCACAACTTACTAGCGGTCTGGTCGAAAAGGGAAACGTTGCACTCAGTAATGTCATGGACCTCTCCTCCGCCGACGGTATGGGTAGACACGGATGCGTCAGGAACGATAGGTTGGGGCTTTCAGTCAAACCAAGAGCACCAGGGTCAAGGGCTTTGGTCCCATTTAGAAATCTCCCACATCAATGTCAAAGAATTACTATTCCCCTTATATTTCCTTCAGGCTCACGGCTCTACTTTACGGGGCAAGTCGGTGGCCTTCAGAATGGACAATCTGAATGCGGTTCACTGTATTCAGAAACAGGGGTCAACGAGATCTCGGAAGTTGCTAAACGTGTCAGAATTTTTTTTTATTCTAGCCAACAGGCTGGACATTCATCTTCACGCATCTTATCTCCCAGGCGTAGCAAACGTCTGGGCAGACGCTCTGTCTCGGAGACAGAGCACAACAGTAGAATGGGCGCTCAGGCAAACCATTTTCGACCAAATGATTGCGGAGCCTTACCATCCACAAGTGGATTTGTTTGCGTTAGAGGAGACTCACAAACTCCCACTGTACCTCACCCGCCGGACGATAACGCCAGCGGGCGGGCCAGACGCACTGGTGACAGACTGGAACAGGTGGAGTTCCATTTATCTGTTTCCGCCGCCAGACGCGTCTCTAATGTGCCACGTAGTAAACAAACTACAGGATTATCGGGGCGTAGTCTCGCTAATCGCGCCCCTGTGGCCGGCGCAGTTGTGGTACCAGCAATTGAAAACGTGGTGCCCGCACCCGGTGTCACTCCCGGTCGGGTTTTTCCACTTAAGACACAATTGGCAACCTAGAGACCTCGCTGACTTTTGCATTATGGACATTCAGGAGGCCAAGTGGCTAGCACCATATGGTAGAGACGTGACCAATAAATTCATGAATCAATATACCCAGTCTACAAAGCGACAGTATCAATCGCATTGGCAAGCCTTTACGTCTTTGATTCTTAGAACAGAACACACTGTGCCCTCGGTGGCTTTGGTTTTTAATTATTTAAATTATCTGTTCGAGCAGAAACGTTTATCTGTAGTAACGTTAAAAAATCACTTAACAGCGATTAGGATGCCATTTTTGGACCTTACCGGTCTCACCATACCAGTCGCGGAGGAAACAGGTTTTATGAGGGCATGTTTTAAACTCCGCCCACCTCCCCGTCAGCTCATGCCTACCTGGTCTCTGGACAAAGCATTGTCGTTACTTCATTCCCGTCTGTACCAAAATACTGCAGATTTTACATTACTTTCAAAAAGGGCTATGTGTCTATGCACCAGTCAACCAAGAAACTGGGAAAGGTGCGGAAGAAAATAGAAAATTTTGGAATAAAGTCAATAAATGTATAAGAGAAAGGCAAGAGTGTACACAAGTAATATTAGTAGGCGACATGAATGGTAGAGTTGGAAACGAGGAGATAGAAGGTATAGTGGGTAAATGGGGTGTGGAGGGTAGGAATATGAATGGTGACTTCCTTTTAGAAGTGTGTGCGGAGAGAGAGATGTTGCTGGCTAACACATTTTTTGAACATCGTCACATTCATAGATATACATGGCACAGAGGTGAAGGTGAGCAGGAACAGAAATCTCTAATTGACTACGCCATGATGGACTCCGGACTAAAAGGAAGAATTTTAGATTCAAAAGCTGTAAGAGGTATGCTGACGGGATCAGACCACTATACAGTGCTGACAAAAGTTAGGATAAGGAAAGAGTGGAAATATGAGAGGAAAGAGAGAAAACTGACAGTAGAGAGAATATATGTGAGAAAATTAAATGAAGAATGTAATGCAACAAAATACAAGGACATCCTGAAAGAGACTATAAAGGACATGGATGTTATGATAGATCTGGGAAATACTGTAGACGAAGTATGGAAAGGTACAAGAGACTCCATGATTAAAGCAGCTGAGAAAGTATGTGGGAAGAAAACCTTTAAAATGTGGAAGAAGAAAGGTAACGCATGGTTTAGTAAAGAGATAGAAGAAATAGTGAAAAAGAAGAAAGAGTTCAGAAAGAGTATGCTGCAAAAGAATATACCTAGAGAAACTAGAGATGTGAGGAAAGAAGAATATAAAAATTTGAAACAAAGAGTGAAGAGGGCGATACAAGACGCTAAAAGGAAGACAGATGAGGCATATGGGAGAAAGATTAGTGAACAGTTTCTGAATGACAGGAAAGCATACTACAGAGCTGTGAAAGAAGCCAAAGGGAAGAAGACTGAGAGTGTCTCAGGTGGTAGGATGAGGGACATGAATGGGGAAGTGGTAGAGGGTGATGGTGTGGTGAAAGTATGGAAAGATCATTTTAGTAGCTTAGCTGTAAAGAGTAGGGGGAAGGCAAAAATCTCATCCATAGGAATGGAGAGAGGTAGAATAAACAGGGTAGTTGAAAGCCAGATAAGCAGAGAAGAAGTAAAAGAAGCAATCAATAGACTTAAAATGGGCAAAGCTGCTGGAGTAGATAACATCCCAGGTGAAATGCTGAGATATGGAGGAGAAGAAGCTGTTGACATAATGCATAGGTTATGTAAATTAGCATGGGAAAAGGAAAGTGTACCAGAGGACTGGAGGAAAGCAGTGATAGTACCCTTGTACAAAGGGAAAGGTAGTAAAGAAGAGTGTAAGAATTATAGGGGAATTAGCTTGCTTAGCATACCTGGAAAGGTACACGCAAGAGTAGTAACACAGAGGCTACAGAAGATAACGGATGACAAAATAGGCGAGGAACAGGGAGGTTTCAGAAAGGGCAGGGGCTGCGTTGACCAGATAGCCTCAATGCGATTGTTGGTAGAGAAGTATCTGGCCAAAAACAGAAAACTCTATGCAGCATTCATGGATTTGGAAATAGCCTACGACAAAGTAGACTGGGAGGGCCTGTGGGATGTGTTAACAGTATATGGTGTGGGAGGAAAGTTGCTAATGGCAGTAAAATCTTTTTATAGGAATGCAATGGCAAATGTGAAGGTAGGGGATAAGTTAAGTGAAAGTTTTGAGGTCAATGTAGGTGTAAGACAGGGATGTGTCATGTCAGCTTGGTTGTTCAATATATACATGGATGGAGTGATTAGGGAATGTAGGGCTGTATCAATGGGTGTGGGAGCTAGACTGGAATCAGAGGGAAGAACATGGAAGATTTTAACATGCCTATATGCGGACGATGCAGTCCTGTTGGCGGAAAATGCTGAAGAACTTCAGAGAGTGGTCACTGACTTTGACAGGGTATGTGAAAAGAGAAAGTTAAAGGTCAATGTAGGGAAATGTAAGGTAATGGTGTTTGAGAGAAGAATGCATGAAACTATAGATTTTAAGGAAAAATATAGAATCAAGAAAGAACACAAGAAAAGTTGTAAAATAAAATTGAAAAATGAAGTACTAGAAGAGGTTGAAAGTTTCAAGTATTTGGGAGCTGTACTATGCAAATATGGTAAAATGGAGAGTGAGATAAAAGAGAGAAAAATGCAAGGGAGAAAAGTGATTGGAGAACTTGATAGTATTCTCAAAGGAAGAATGGTTAGCCAGGAAGTCAAAAAGTCACTGAGAAACAGTGTGCTGCTCCCAACACTCTCGTATGGAAGCGAGACATGGACAGCAAGTGACGAGGACCTCTTCAAACTAAGAGCTGTGGAGATGAGCTTTTTCAGAATGGCAGCTGGCATGAATAGGCTAGATGGGCCAAGTAATAGGGAAGTGTACGAGTCCTTTGGAATGGAAGAGCAGGCTTTGGGCATTGATTGTGGTGTGGTTGAGTGGATAAAGAGAAGTACTTTGAGGTGGTATGGTCATGTTCAGAGAATGGATGAAGACAGAATGCCAAGAAAGATATATGGGAGTCAGGTGAGTGGAACCGCTAGTAGTGGAAGACCACCTATGGTATGGGAAAAGAAAGTGGAAAAATATATTGAAGAAAAACTTCCACGTAGTGGAAGGGGCATTGTGGCACGGGCAGGGGAGGCATGTCTTGACAAAGTAGCTTGGAGACGTTTCTGTCATGGCCATCCTCTAGTGGGGGTTTCCCAGGGGGAAGCAAGGCGTCGGAGATGATGATGATGATGATGGCTCCTCTAAATCACCAGGGTGCTTTATGGGTAACAAGTACGGGTAAACGCTTGATGAAACGTAAACTGGCTTCTCTCTTGGTCGAGGTCATTAAAGAGAGTAATCCCGGCGTTGTGGGTAGGGCCCACGATTTACGCAAGTGGGCAGCCTCTTTACGTTTCCTTAAAAAAATGTCTATTGAAGATATTACGTCCACACAGTTGTGGGCCTCTAATCATACGTTTTTGACTCGATACCTTTCAGTAGCTCTAGACAAACTTTCCTTGCCATGTATAGCTTTAAGGCAGAGGGTCTAGGTGGCCCCTAAGTCACTTTTTGTTTAATTTCAAGAAAAGGGGGGGGGGGGGTGCAGTCAGTGTAACATAGGACACCCTAGACCCCGCCGGAGTATGTGAGCTGTGATACTGTTTATGGGTGTTGTGATATGAAAATTTCTCTGTACTATTCATTACAGGAAATTGTGCTAGTACAATTGTAGTACAAACAACAGTGTTGTTGTAAGTAGTTTTTGGCTGTGAAGCAATCTAATTTTAAGCATTGGATATATTTTGCAAGATATATCCACTAGTTTTATGGGGTTTATATGTGCACATGTAAACTTATAAGTTTTTATTTTTCACCACTTATTTTAAGTGGGGTGCCTTATTAACTGGCGGATCTGTACTCAGAATCTCAGAGTTAACCCTTTTTTATCAAGCAGGCTTCTTTGAAGCACGCTCTTGCTTGTATCCCCTTTTTGTATATATGTGCTGCGCCAAAATATATATCTTTTCGAAGTAAGAATACTATGTGGTTGTTTGATTATCTGCTTTTGCTAGAGTTATGATATGATTACGAATGTCCCCCTCCAGTCTTAGATATCAGGCATAATCGTCAATGATGGAGGGGCCACTAATAAATTATAGGTTTGACTCCTGTAAGGAGATAAAGAAAACCTAATATTTAGTAGTGGCCCCGTAATCATTGACGACTGGGGCCCTCCCGACCTTCCCCTTCCCATTCGTTGATGTATTAAGGATTTTGGTTTACTTGATATGTCAGTGAAGGAAGAATGACGCCTGAGTCAGCGTCTGGTCAAAGATCCACACAAGTGCATCCACGATTATATGGAAAGCTTATGAATAGTTATTCTTATTTTCTTTTTGTTTTCTTATTTGTTACGAAGTTTTTTCGTAGTGAGAACCCAATTTCATAATGACTTAACCATGAGTGAGGTTGCGTGCGCTCATGATGAAGGCTCCTCAATTTTTTATGCTCTGCGCGGTAGATTCAAACTACGGCGGATGAGTGTTTGAAGAGGGTGCCTTATGTAATAGGCATAATTATCAATGATTACGGGGCCACTACTAAATATTAGGTTTTCTTTATCTCCTTACAGGAGTCAAACCTATATTATTACTTAACATATGTCAAGGAAATTGTTTCCCTTTTTTATTACTTATACTATTCTCATTTTTTGTCTATCTTTTCATAGTGGCATCCGTTCAAATGACGTACAGTACCATAGGTATTTTCAGTGTCGACTATGAAGATGGTTCTATTTTTCTTGGAAGGTGTATGAGGTCTTCCAGCTTAACCATTGGGCTAAAATAGGCCATATAAGATTAATGGCACTACATCATTTGACTCCGGAGCCACTTATAAATAGCCGGTAATCCAAATGACCATCGGTCAACTGCCATTTGGATTAGAAGACTTTTACCGTCATGCTTCACTTCAAAGTTACTATTAGTACGCTCAAATACAACAAAACACTAGCTGGTCATTCAGATCTTACCTCTACGTACCAAACCTTCACGCAGAAAAGAAAATGTGTCAAAAACATCAAATTATTAAGTCAAGTTATCTCTAAAACATCATAATCTGCTATTTTTTCAATAATAACATGAATTCAAGCCCTGCCTACAATATTAGGTTTCAAATTACCATCAGTCCCCTGCCATTTGGATTACAAGAATTTTACTGTCATGCTTCACTTCAATGTTGACTAATGTAACACTTAAACACAACATAACACTAACTGGTCATTCAGATCTCAACCTTTCACAAATTAAAATGACTGAACAAGTGTAAAATAATGGTATAGGAACTATTTGGGATAAATAGATATTTTCAGATGTTCAGATAACAGTTAAACAAGCATTGACAATTGAAAGAAGCTTATATAAAATTCAATAACTATTAAATTAGTGACTTTAAAATAATGTTTTGGTTACATATATATTCTCTAGTTACATCAATGAACCATATAACATAAAAATATATACAAATACTGTACATAAAAAATTGACTAGCAAATTAACCATCCATGTAAAGAGACAAAATAACAATACACAAACACATGCACACTGTAGTATTATATGATACATTGATTTCATGCAATACCTCTCCATTCCAGACATGCACCAAGAGTTTTAAACATTACAATAATTATAATAACAAAGAAACAATACTCTACAATAATAAAAATGAAAACCTCAACTGTTTTACAAATAGATAAACAGATCAGCAGATGAATTATCAAACAAAAATAAAGGTGCTTCTAATAAACCTTGCTCTGAAAGGTACCATATACCGTAGTAGAGTACAGTAATGCCAGAGTCAGAGTAAGCTATGGGATCTCTGCCATACCCATAGCTTACTTTGACTTTTCCTTTTACTTATATATTTTCTAGATCTCAAGTGACAGCGTCTCTTCCGTGGATTGACCTCCCAATCTACCAAGATTGGAAGCCAAAGCGTCACATTTTTCCTTTGCCCCTCAACTTTCTCTTCATAATTTGCTGAGGGGCACAGGGCCCTGAGTGGGGCTTTGGTTTCCCGGACGTTTCCGCACCCTCCTCAGCTCCCCGCCATGGAGTGGCTTCGGTCACCCAGGCTTTATTGTGGTCGGCAGGGAGGGTTCTGTGGGGGCGCTCGGTTATGGCCTTGGCCTTGCTCGGGGCCTTGGGGCTGTTCGGCCAGGCAGCTTGGGGAACAGCAACAACAACAACAACAGTAATGCCATCTTAACATGATTTAGAAAAAAATAAATACACTATCATTAATTATGAAATAGACTATTTTTCATTATTAGAGTAATAATAAACATTACTGTTAGTGGAGCAAATATATAATAATGAGTTATAAGAAAGTCTTGATGGTGTAATGATTAGAGCGTGTAAGTTCTGTGTGTGATGTCCTGGGTTCAAATCCTGGGAGAATCACATGCTTTCATTAATTTAATTTGGGGTGGTATTGGTGTTAAAAACGATATTAAAAATAATTTGCAACATTACAGACAATATAGCATTAAAGTTGCCACAACACAAAGACCACCACCTAGTCCTATATCGCCATGATGATGATGAAGTATTAAAATACTAGCCAACTGAGTCAAAACCCTCATAAGACTAGTTGTGTATTATTCTTTAATCACCCTTTAGTACTAGCCTCAACACACTGGGAAACAATGTAGCTGAAGGTGTATGCATTTGTGAGTGTAAATTAGAGTGTGCTTATTTGTGAACGTTTATATATATTATTTGGTTAGGTTTGATTAGGTTATTTAGGTCAGGTTAGGCTGCAAAGGCATGTGGAGAAAGAACAGAGCAAGTTCTTTGATCTGAATGTTGGGTTAAAGCAGGGGTGTGTGATGTCCCCATGGTTGTTAAATATCTATATGGAGTCATGAAAGAAATTCAAGGAAGAGCAATGGATGTTGGTGTTCCTCTGATAATGGAAGGAAATGGAAGTTGTTGTTATTGTTGTTCTAGTGCCCCAGACTGTCTGGCCGAGCCACGAACGAAACGCCCCCATGCACCTCTGTCCCCAGTCAGTCGATGCCCCTCCTCCCATCCAGCACTGCCTTCACTAATATACTTCTTCACTCCATCCTTCCACCTCTCATTCAGTCTACCTCTCCCTCTCTGTCCTTCCACCTCTCTTAGTCACTCTCATTTTCATTCTCTCGCTTTCTATATGTTCCATATGGCCAAACCATCTCAAGGTGTTCCTTTTCACACTTTCCAGCATATCTACATCCACACCACACTTCTATTACTTCCTCATTCGTCTGTCTATCCCTCCATGTAACTCCCCACGCACTTCTCAAGTAATTCATTTCCACCCCTCTCACTCTTGGTCTGAGCCTCTCCACCAACGTCAATGCTTCGCACCCACAATTCAATGTTGGGATTACCACACTGTCATGCAAGGACTTCTTTACTTCCATGCTGACCACCCTATTTCTTACAGTATCTTACAGTAGATCTTCTGGAAAAAAGGCAAACTAGGCCTGTGTATCCAGCTCAGTACCAGTACTTGCACTGCTGCGGTTGTTCACGGTGTTGGCGGCGGCGGCAGCAGACGCAAATTTTTTACTATTCTGTATTTTTGCTTTGTAATCAAACTTCAAATCTTGTCTTCCCCATGCTTTATCAAGATTACTTTCAAACTTCTTTACTGATCCGGAATCGACTACATACTGGGGCAGTGAGTTCCACTCATTTACCACTCTATCACAAAAAGAGTTCTTTGTTATAATTATTTCTTGTTACTGCTTTTAGCATTCTTACAACTCTCTTCCCCTGTTGCACCCTCTCCCGCACTTCTTCATCCATACTCCCATCTTTACTCAACACACTGCCCAAATCCTTAAATGAGCTGACATTCTCCATATCCTGACCGTTCAACCTCACCTCAAACATCCTTTTCTGCACCCCTTTCAAAGACCATAACCTTGCTCTTCCCCGCACTGTTGTGCTATTATAATATAGCTAATTTCCTTAATGTGGGCATAATTTCTCCTACACTCAATCAATTTCAGCATGATTTCCATGTATCACAATTTCACATACAATATTTTTTGCCTTTCTGCTACACATTGGTGTATAATTTGATGGTCCATATAAAGGTAGTCCCAAACTCAGAAGTGGTTAATTAGTTAGTAAACAGAGTGACAGTGTGCGTTCTACTTACGGTCTTAACAGCAGATTTAACAGCAGGGTTGGTCTGTTGGGGTAACAAGGAGGCCACATTATGGTCAAGCGTCAACAAAGCCGCCCTATCACAGTCATAGCACTAAGTCAGGATGTGCATTTATTATTACCTTTAGTTTTGTTCTGTACAGTATATTGTAACTTCATCTTAGTTTACATTTCTAGCTTGTGCTAGGTTGTTGCTGTTTTCTAAAACAACAAGATGAGTACATGAGTCAAAGAAAGTGTGAAGGTATGTAAAAGTCCTTTTTTTCTGTTAATTTTAGTTTTTCCACTGATTTTGTTTATTTATCTTGGCATTATGTGCTTCCATGGGCCACCTTGCTTGCGTGTATACAGAAAAACAACAACACAGAAGCACAAAATTACGATAAATTTAAACAAAGGAAGCAGAAACAAAACAATATATTATTTTTTGTTTTCACTTATATACACACCCTTTTACCATTTGAAAAAACACAATACAAAAGATTCCAGTAATTTTGTTTTTCTGTTTTTCAATCTAATTTTTTTCAGTTTTATTCTATGAATGATATGCCAACTAAATAGGATGGATATCAATAAGCTTTTACTGTAGTATTTTGTTATCATCAGCATTTATATTTCAGAATCAAGGTAAACAAATCCAATCCTGCCTTAGGACTGCAACTGGATACGCCTAAACATAATCCTTCTCCCCTTGCCGCTGCAGCTCCCAACAATAATTAAGTGCGGCTTGGAAAGTTGGGTTAAAACATAATTCCAAAGCAGAAAATTTCACTCACAATAAATAATAAAAGCAAGCACGCAAAAATAGACAAATTACTCGGCTACCTCCACCATATAAATTTTGGATGTTCACCCAAGCAGATAATGGTTATTCAACAAGCATAAATTAATAAATAATTTAAAACATTAGCAGAATATGTAAAAACAACAAACATAGTCAGATACTAGGTGAAGCTGCTTATCATTTTCCAGGGACCTGTAACTATCAATATGATGTAAATATTGATCAGTGTTAGGTAGAAATTAGTAGGGTAGAAAATTACTAAACAATTCATAATTTTTGTACTATATTAGAAAAATAAATAGTAGAAAATTACTAAAACAACTTCAGTAGCAATAGTATCTAGAGTAAAATGTATCGATACTAAATGCAAAAACTGATGTTACATAACCACAATGGTACCGTGGAGAGAGAGAAAAAACAAAAAACACAGTAACCCACAAGATTAAATAAAACACAGGGGCTCCATGCTTTTGTCCAAGTTATAGAATTCAGGGGCCGGACACTCAAAGATGCCATAAGAAATTAACAGCGTATTTCTTGCTTACAATGTAATCATTTCCTCATACAGTACTCGGGAAATTTAGAGTATCATAAGTTATGATATCCAGTTTTGATTTAATTTTGAGCCTTAATGGCATTAAATTACGATGTGGGCGTTTAAAATATAACATTCAGAGGGAGATATGTTGTAGTAAAAGTTTTGAGTTATTATGTTACCTCCATCAACCGACTTTACTCCTAAACTCAATTAATGAAATCAACAAATACATGTGGCAGTCCAGGGATTCGAACCTAGGATGCTCACACCGAAACTCAGTGCATTTATCCATTGCGCTACGAAGACAGTTAATTTAAGAGAATGGTGGGCAAGCCTACGATTTATTTATTTATCAGAATCCTGTATTGGTATTGGTTGAACAGGCACTTCCATGTTTTGCAATTATATTCTTCAACCCTTCAAATATAGACTCTGACTAGCTTGTGAATCTGAGGTGTGGTAGGTAACAAAGACTGGAGTGTAACAGATAGCTTTGGAAGGCTACCCATGATAATCATAGCTTCCTAACTATGGCACACAATGTTAATGTTGGCACCAGAGTGTTTCCAATATACTACACACCACCACCTGATGGCTGCTCTCCACTGTATACCATCCCCTGCAGGCACCATGCCTCTCAACTACCTTAACCCCTTCAGCACCATGACGTCTTTTTATCTTTGATACTGGCAATAATTAGATGGTTTTATGCAGTTTAAGAAGGACCTATTTCATTGAGAGGGTTTATTGAGATCGTATATACCCATTTGAGTCATTGAGGTAGATTGTAAGCTAAAGAAAATTGTCTAATGGTAACCAGAATATGATCAAAATTACGTCATGGTGGTGAAGGGGTTAACCACAAGTTCCTCCATACTCCATAGGAAATTCAAATGAATGCTTGGAACTCTTACATTTCATTTTCTTGTGGGCTACTACAATGGAAAACAAAACGAAAGACAAAATGCCACAGTGTATAGCAAACCCTATGTCAATGTGAGCTACGTCTGTGCAAATTACAACCAAGCTGGCAAAATTAAACCTGTATACAAGGTAAACTTAGGGAATAAGTCAAAACATTTAATCATAAATTAAACCTGTATACAAGGTAAACTTAGGGAATAAGTCAAAACATTTAATCATACATTATACTGTATTGTAATCTCATACTATCATATAGGACTATTTGATTAATGTAAAATAATGCGCTCCAAGTATGTACAGTATATAACTCTAACATTAACAGAGGGAATGCTGTATATAGGTGTTGTGAACTAAAAAAACTCATCCCCCACAAAACACGCAGCAACAGAATCCCCCCAAGACTGTGCTGCAACACAAATAATTAATAAAATACACAATCATAAAGGATGAAGGGCAGAAAATCCCTGGAGTGATTCCTTGTCCACGCTTGAGAATCACTCCACGCTTGAATACTCACGGTCTCTTTGCGGGGCTTGAACGGACTCTACAGGATGGGAACGGGAAGGTCAGACGATAAAGAAAAAGATAAATAGACATAGTACAAATAAAAAGAGATATAAATATATACTGGCAGTTATAACTTTTAAATTAATGGTAGCCTAAGTAATAATCTTAGTTAGACATTTGCTAAATAGATGTATTGTACATTAATTCCTCATGTGAAATGAAAAAAATAAGACTTTAACTGAAACAACTTTAAGCAAAGTACAGTGGACCCTCGGGAAACACGGCTTTGCACAGAGCGGTTATGTTTTAACACGGGTACACTCAATGTGACCAGTTGGCTGTAACACGGTATCTTCCTTGCTATAACACGGGTACACTCAATGTGACCAGTTGGCTGTAACACGGTATCTTCCTTGCTATAACACGGGTACACCAAATGTGACCAGTTGGCTGTAACACGGTATCTTCCTTGCTATAACACGGGTACACCAAATGTGACCAGTTGGCTGTAACACGGTATCTTCCTTGCTATAACACGGGTACACCAAATGTGACCAGTTGGCTGTAACACGGTATCTTCCTTGCTATAACATGGGTACACCAAATGTGAACAGTTGGCTGTAACACGGTATCTTCCTTGCTATAACACGGGTACACCAAATGTGACCAGTTGGCTGTAACACGGTATCTTCCTTGCTATAACACAGGTACACTCAATGTGACCAGTTGGCTGTAACACGGTATCTTCCTTGCTATAACACGGGTACACACAATGTGACCAGTTGGCTGTAACACGGTATCTTCCTTGCTATAACACGGGTACACCAAATGTGACCAGTTGGCTGTAACACGGTATCTTCCTTGCTATAACACGGGTACACCAATTGTGACCAGTTGGCTGTAACACGGTATCTTCCTTGCTATAACACGGGTACACTCAATGTGACCAGTTGGCTGTAACACAATATCTTCCTTGCTCTAACATGGGAACACGCAATGAGACCAGTTGGCTGTAACACGGTATCTTCCTTGCTATAACACGGGCACACTCAATGTGACCAGTTGGCTGTAACACGATATCTTCCTTGCTATAACACGGGTACACTCAATGTGACCAGTTGGCTGTAACACGGTATCTTCCTTGCTATAACACGGGTACACACAATGTGACCAGTTGGCTGTAACACGGTATCTTCCTTGCTATAACACGGGTACACTAAATGTGACCAGTTGGCTGTAACAAGGTATCTTTCTTGCTCTAACATGGGTACACTCAATGTGACCAGTTGGCTGTAACACAATATCTTCCTTGCTCTAACACGGGTACACTAAATGTGACCAGTTGGCTGTAACACAATATCTTCCTTGCTCTAACATGGGTACACACAATGTGACCAGTTGGCTGTAACACAATATCTTCCTTGCTATAACACGGGTACACACAATGTGACCAGTTGGCTGTAACACAATATCTTCCTTGCTCTAACACGGGTACACACAATGAGACCAGTTGGCTGTAACACGGTATCTTCCTTGCTATAACACGGGTACACACAATGTGACCAGTTGGCTGTAACACAGTATCTTCCTTGCTATAACACGGGTACACCAAATGTGACCAGTTGGCTGTTGTGTGTGTGTGTAAGTGTGAGAGTCCGAGTGTAGGGGGTGAGACAGTGAAGCACGGGAACGAGGTGGCTTCAGAGATGGGGTCGTTTCGGGCCATGAGTGAGCACCGTGCCTCATGTGAAGGCAAGATGGCAGGTGCTCGTTGTACTCTACGTGCTTCACATGTCTCACTCCCTAGACTGGAACAAGACCTCACGGGCTTCACTGTTCATTGTAAAGCGGTGAATGTTAAGGCTCTCAGCCTATGCCCGAGAGGAAGTAAGTTGGAATATAGAAACAAATAAAAAATAAAAAAAATAAACACACAGTATCTTCCTTGCTATAACACGGGTACACTCAATGTGACCAGTTGGCTGTAACACGGTATCTTCCTGCTCTAACATGGGTACACACAATGTGACCAGTCGGCGGTATCTTCATTGCACTAATACGGTTTGGTTCGAATGGGCCGCTAACATTCTTTCCCCCGGTAAAGTAAATAAAGTTGAATGGTCAAAAACGTTTGCAAACCATACATATACAGTACATACATATTTACACGTACAGTATATTGTTATTTTTTGTCTTCTATATTCCAACTACTCCCTCTCGGGCATTGGCTGAGAGCCTGTACATTCTACCGTCTTGTTCCAGTCCAGAAGTGAGGCATGTGAAGCACTTAGAGCTGCAACCAGCCTTCGCCATCCTGCCTTTGCAGACGTGCGGTGCTTGGTTGCCCACTCACGGCTCAAAGCAGCCCTATCTCTGAAGCTGCTTCGCCTATGCGCTTCACTGTGACACCCCCAAGACTCGGACCCCCACTCTCAGAACGCCACCTATTGAGAAATTAACTCGCTAGGCAATGCCCCCCTGTAGCATATTTTTAATATGTGAATATTCGTATGGTGTTATTTAATCAGGGAACAATGACGGTATTTTTTTGGCGTTCCAATGGGCTTTGTGGTAATACACTGATACTAGGTGCAGCACAAATTCCATCCCAATAATATCTTCCCATTGACACATCGAGATTCTAACCCGGGGCATTGGATTACCAGTCCAGTGGCAAGACCACTCCACCACATCTCCACCATGTGAGCATGTAATTGCAACATTCCAGCAGTTGGAAAAGGGCCTTTTACAACTATATCATCAATAATCAATAGTTGAACGAGTGTAAACAAACAAGCTGTAGGAGGCTGTAAGCACCAGCCGAACAGGGTGGTACTGTACTCCCAGGGAATGGTTGATAAGGATAGCTGCAACTCCTATTTCACCACCAGGCCTCCCTTGCTGATCCTTTCTATGCCTCACCAATATTGAGGGCAACCCCAGTCTGCTCTCCGAAACACCTTCTCTTTTTATCAATACCACTAACACATTACACTACATACTAAACTAACATTGCAAAATTTTCAAATAAAAACCTTGAAGACAACAACACGCCCAGCCTTGGAGTCCCCAGGGAAGGGGGACCATAAATGCCCTCATTGGTCGGACCCCTGGAATTAACTCCTCAAAGTGCCCTGGACCACTACCTACTACTCTAGCTATCAATATCTGTAACATTTGTGGCCGGCGGGTGCCCAACCCCGAAAGGGGTTGAAATAGGAGCGCTATCCCCCCGCCAAAGGCGGCTTTCTAGGGCCTTTCCAAGCTGAGGCTGAGAGGATTGGGTTCTAGTCATGTGGTGGTGGGCTGGTCTATCAGAGTGAGAACTGAGCGATCTCTGCCATACCCATAGCTAACTCTGACTGTTCCTTTTACTTATATATTTCTAGATCTCAAGTGACGGCGTCTCTTCCGTGGATTGACCTTCCAATCTGCCAACATAGAGGTTAGCAGATTGGAAGCCAAAGCGTCGCATTTTTCTTTTGCTCCTCAACCTTCTCTTCATAATTGCTGAGGGGCACAGGGCCATGGGTGGGTCTTTGGTTTCCCGGGCATTTTCGCACCCTCCTCAGCTCCCCGCCATGGAGTGGCTCCCCGCCATGGAGTGACCCAGGCTTTATTGTGGTAGGCAGGGAGGGTTCTGTGGGAGCGCTCGGTTATGGCCTTGGCCTTGCTCGGGGCCTTGGGGCTGTTCGGCCAGGCAGCCTGGGGAACAGCAACAACAACATTTGTGGCCTTTCTTCTAAATTCCTCTCTGTGGAACACCATCTCTTTTTTTATCAAACCTGACTTACTTTTCCTCGCCGAAACACAATTCTCTAGGGCAACAGACAGCAAACCTTTCTCTGTATCCTCCTACTATCTCTATCCGGGCGGGTGCCCAACCCCGAAAGGGGTTGAAATAGGGGAGCTGTCCCCCCGCCAAAGGCCGCTTTCTAGGGCCTTTCCTAGCTGATGCTGAGAGGATTGGGTTCTAGTTATGTGGTGATGGGCTGGTCTATCAGAGTGAGAGCTGAGCAATCTCTGCCATACCCATAGCTTACTCAGACTTTTCCTTTAACTTATATATTTTCTAGATCTCAAGTGACGGCATCTCTTCTGTGGATTGACCTCCCAATCTACCAAGATTGGAAGCCAAAGTGTCACATTTTTCCCTTGCCCCTCAACTTTCTCTTCATAATTGCTGAGGGGCACAGGGCCTTGGGTGGGGCTTTGGTTTCCCGGGCGTTTCCGCACCCTCCTCAGCCCCCCGCCATGGAGTGGCTTCGGTCACCCAGGCTTTATTGTGGTCGGCGGGGAGGGTTCTGTGGGGGCACTCAGTTATGGCCTTGGAATTGCTCGGGGCCTTGGGGCTGTTCGGCCAGGCAGCTTGGGGAACAACAACAACAACAACTATCTCTATCCTCAATTCAAAGTCAAAGGTGGATGTTGTGTGTACGTATGCAACAATCTTACTTGCTTTCATATTCCCAACTTTGACTCTTCTGAATTCTCAACTCTCTGGATTAAATTATCTTGTCACTCACTAAATATATCTGTGCTGTTTATCTATCCCCTAATTCTACAATCCAAAATTCTTTGACTATCTTACTTCTACAGTGGAACACATTCTATCCATCTCTCCCTTTTCTGAAATCTCCATCTTAGGAGATTTCAATGTTCATCACTCCCAATGGCTTTCCTCTCATTTCACTGACAAACCGCGTGAACAAGCCTACATCTGGGCGGGTGCCCAACCCCGAAAGGGGTTGAAATAGGGGAGCTATCCCCCCGCCAAAGGCAGCTTTCTAGGGCCTTTCCTAGATGATGTTGAGAGGATTGGGTACTAGTCATGTGGTGATGGGCTGGTCTATCCGAGTGAGAACTGAGCGATCTCTGCCATACCCATAGCTTACTCTGACTGTTCCTTTTACTTATATATTTTCTAGATCTCAAGTGACGGCGTCTCTTCCGTGGATTGACCTCCCAATCTACCAAGATTGGAAGCCAAAGTGTCACATTTTTCCTTTGCCCCTCAACTTTCTCTTCATAATTGCTGAGGGGCACAGGGCCCTGGGTGGGGCTTTGGTTTCCCGGGCGCTTCCGCACCCTCCTCAGCTCCCCGCCATGGAGTGGCTTCAGTCACCCAGGCTTTATTGTGGTCGGCAGGGAGGGTTCTGTAGGGGCGCTCGGTTATGGCCTTGGCCTTGCTCGGGGCCTTGGGGCTGTTCGGCCAGGCAGCTTGGGGAACAACAACAACAACAAGCCTACATCTTTTCTATCCTAAATGACCAAGAGGAGTTAACTGTTCAGCACCCTATCCATATCCTGAACTGCCCTGGAGATCAGCCCATCATTCTTGACCTATTTCTAACCTCTAATCTTTCTGCCTACACAGTAAGTCTCTGGGCTCCTCCGATCATAACCTTATCTCTGGTACCTGTCCTGTTTTTCCAGTAAGGGCTTCTGACCACCCCAGCCGACAGTGCTTGTGGCATTTTAGCGCTGCCGACTGGGGGGCTCTTAAGCAGTACTTCTTTGATTTTCCATGGAATTATTTTTACTTCCATGGCAGGGAACCCTCAGAGAGTGCCGAGCACATTACTGAGGTAATCTTTTCGGGCATGGAAGCATACAACCCATTTTCTTTCTCTCAAACTGCAAAAATCTTGCTTTACTCACTCTTTTACTACTGCTAGCCGCAATAAGGACAAAGCATTCAAATGGTACCGTTACCTTCAAACTCAAGAATCTCTTACTTTATATGTTTCTGCCCAGAATCAAATCAAATCTGTCCTTCGACTCGCCAAAAACGCTTTCATCAATAACAAATGCTCTTAACATTTCAACTCTAGCTCTTTCCAAGCTTTTTGGCATCTAGCCAAAAACCTCTCTAACAAATTCTCTTTCTCGTCTTTCCCTCCTCTTTTCCACTCTGACAGACCCACTGTGACCTCTTCCTCTAACAAAGCTGAACTCTTCGCTCAAACCTTTGCTAAAAACTTTATCTTGGATGATTCCAGCGCTACTCCTCCCTCTCCACCCCTCTCTCACTCACTTATTTCTTACAGTTTCTTACAGTTTCTTACAGTAGATCCTCTGGAAAAAGGCAAACTATGCCTGTGTATCCAGCTCAGTACCAGTGCTTGCACTGCTGCGGTCGTTCACGGTGTTGGCGGCGGCGGTAGCAGACGCAACATTTTTACTATTCTGTATTTTTGTTTTATAATCAAACTTCAAATCTTGTCTTCCCCATGCTTTATCAAGATTACTTTCAAACTCCCTTATTGATTCGGAATCGACTACATACTGGGGCAGTGCGTTCCACTCATTTACCACTCTATCACAAAATGAGTTCTTCGCCTTCTCAAGCCTATTTCTTTCTTTGTAAATTTTCTTAGAGTGTCCTCTCGTTCTTGTTCCCTCCCGCATCAAGAAGATACCTTCACACACATCCTCATCGTACTTTCCTGACACTATCTTAAAAGTCTCTATCATATCCCCTCTCTTTCTCCTATATGCCAGTGTCGGAAGTCCCAGTGTCCTCAACCTCTGCTCATAGCCCGCGTTCTTCAACGTTGGTACCAGCTTGCTAGCTCTTCTCTGCACTTTCTCCACTGCTTCTATATCCTTTACCATATATGGAGCCCACACCTGGTTTGCATATTCCAGGTGTGGCCTAACCAGCGCTGTATATAGATTCCTGAAGATTTCTTCGTCAAGTGACACAAATGTCCTCCTTATCAGCCCTACAATTCTATTGGCTTTGTTTATCTTTTCCGCTAAATGTTCTGAGAAATTTAACTTATTATCTATCACTACTCCTATATCCTTTTCTGCACTCACTTCCTCCATCGCTTCATACATACTGTATCCTACCTTGTCTATCTTGCTGGTCCCAATCCGCATGTACTTGCATTTTTTTGGATGAAAAGGCATTAACCAATGCTCAGACCATCCCTTCATGCCCTCCACATCTCCTTGAAGCAAACCCATATCTTCCTTACTCCTCACTCTTCTATACAGTTTAGTGTCATCCGCATACAGGTATACCTCACTTCCATTAGTTATAACTTCAGGCAAGTCGTTGATAAATATAACGAACAGCAATGGTCCCAACACAGATCCCTGAGGTACCCCACTTGTAATTTCCCTCCACCCCGAGCCTATTCCATTCACCAATACCCTCTGTCTCCGATCTTTCAGGAAGGCTTCTATCCATTTCACACATTTCTCCCCTATATTATAGCTTCTAACTTTCTCTATTAACCTTATGTCTAATATCATAATATCTTTTAAGGATGTATTTTCTGCCCTCTATGGGCTTAATACTGAGAAGGCGTACAGACCAGATGGTGTTCCTCCTGCTGTACAGTGAACCATCAAAATACGCGCAATTTATCTGCGCGTAATCAAAGCTACGCTTGAACCACAATTGAGGCAACAAATTGAAAAATACGCTTAATTATTCAAATGTACGCGCCGAGCGAGAGTCGATTCGTATATGTTGGAGAGATTCGGGCGGCCATAATGGCGTGACGCCGGGCCCTCCGACGTCGTCACCGTTGACTGTGGAGAGAGACATCTCCCGTACCAAACTTATTATGTATCTATAAAGCACAACAGGATATTATGAATCTATTAAAAGACTGTTCTTCGTTTTTCATTGCATGTATCATTTATTGAGCAAACAAAATCGGAAAGGGAAAATCTGTTTCTGTTCAGGAGTTGGAGGTGAGATTGTTTACACTTCTTTCGAAAGTCGCTTCAAAGCTTACTGCTCTCCCCTGGCTAAATGATGTGAAGCTAATTCCATAATATGTGTATGAGCTATTGAACTATCTCACTTGACACTATGTAGGCTATATGAAACTATATACAGGGTATTACAGGGTGTATTATTTTTCGAATCAAAACTTTACCAGTAGGCCTAGGCGGCTAGGCCTATTATTTTGGTCGATCCGTTTCGGCTGCAGTGCTATCAATCGATGGAGCAGATCCAATGTGAGTTAATTTACGTTTGTGTCTTATTTTCATACATTAAATGTATTTTGTGTGGTAGATTAGGTTATGAAAACATATTTGTACAGTACTGTAATATGTTATATGTTTGTGGTTTTTAGGTGATGAAAGGTAGAAATAGTACAACTTTCGGTCGGAGCTAGACCAATACCTATTTTCCCATTTATATTTAACTTCCATGTACGCGCAAACGAAGGCACGCGCCGACAGCACAGTACGCATCTCTCGCGTAATTTGAGGGTTCACTGTACCCAAAAAAAAATCTTCCGTGCCGACTCCTTGCCTAGCCCTTCTTGCCCGGGCTCGCCATCCTAAGGACATTATTGAGATCCGGGCGATACGGCCGAAAAATTTCTTGAAGCCATCCTAAGGACATTATTGAGATCCGGGCGATCTGGCCGAAAAATGTCTTTAATAGTCTACCCGTATCTTTGTTATTTTAACTGCTAGAGAATTCCCACGCATCTCTAAACGTAGCTGTGTTTCGTATCTGTAGACTGGTGTTGAGTAGAGATCTCTAGGTCAACTGGTTCAGTTGTGATGACGATTTCCGTGGAGAGAGATTCGATGCGATGTTGGCAATATCGGACCTTTGCAGACACTAATCTTATCATAGCATACAATAATAAAATTGATCCGACGTCTCCTTCTTGTTTTCGGAGGTGCGGTGTCGCAAAGACAGGCTTTGTTTACATGCGTCGGACACACGGCTTTCAAAACAAGCTTAATAGGCTTTCAAGCTTACGGATTTTAAAATGACACCTGGACTCCTGGCCATCTGCAGCGGTGTCATTTTAAAATGACACCCGGGCAGAAAGGGCCAGGCAAACCAAAGAAAAATTGCCTCTGTCTATCCTCTAACATCTTTCCTTCTTACTAGAGTTTACTTTCCTTCAACCTGTCCCAAAGAAGGGTGTCCGCTCTCAATCCTCAAACTATCGTCCAATTGTTCTAATTTTTTACATCTCAAAAGTTTTTGAAACTATTTCTTAATCAAAATATCTTAAGTAAACATTTAGCCTATCTTCCCATAATCTACTTTCAGATCGCCAGTATGGTATCCTTAAGGGGAGGTATTTAGTTTGTTCCCTAGACCTACATCAAGCTTAAAATTACACCCCCTTGAGTCCCTTTCAAGATAAATTTGTACATTTTTCGGTAGAAAAATTTCCCGGCCAAAGGCCAGTTCCTCTTAAATTACAGGCTCGCTATCGCTCGCCAGGATAAAATCGACACCTGAATTGCACGAAAGGTCTTAATATGGGGTGAAAGTTCTTAAAATCGCTAAACTAATGGGGCAAACGTTTTATAATATCAAAAGCAATGGGGCTAAACATGAGGGAGAGAGTGGTCAAGAAAAAAATCCCTCAAGTGGAGATCCCCCCTTAACCCGTACAGCCCCAGCGACGCGCCTGACGCGTCGGCGATGTATGTAACGCACAGCCCCAGAGACGCGCCTGGCGCATCACCCTAATTGCGCCGACCGTAACCTCAGGTGTAGCCACTCAAGAGGGCTCAGATTTGTATGGGAACTGTGTACGTATCCCACGCAACCGTGCCGATGGTTGAAAACTCTCAAAGTCCACGTGCGTGCGCGTGAGCGCGCAATAACCTGGTTTTTTGGGGTAATTGCCTTCAATTTTTTACTCTTGTAAAATACGTTTTCGGGGGCTCTGTAGGACCATTCTTTAAGCTTTTTGAGCGGTTTTTCGTGGTTTTTCCTTCATTCCTAACCCATTCGCTATTGTTTCTGGAATAAAACCATTTTTTGAAAACCGGCCGGGTTCTGGTGAACAAACATTACAAAACTAGCCGGGGCTGGACGGGTTAAGGGACGCTCTACTGGTGATCTTCTTGCTTAGCTTAATAAGTCTTGGTCATCCTCCCTTCGGTACTACAATGAGACTTTTGCAATTGCGCTAGACGTATCGAAATCCTTCGATAGAATCCGACACAAAACTCTAATTTCCAAACTACCCTCTTTTGGTTTCTATTCCTCTATCTGTGCCTTTGTCTCAAATTTCCTTTCGCTCACTTCCTCAAGTTACCAACTCATGTGTTCCTGAAGATTCTGTCCTGTCTCCAGTTCTCTTTTTATCTATCTATCTTTATACTCAGGCACATGCCCCATTTTTTTTTTGTTTTTTTTTTTGCTGGGGGTGGCCAACTCAAGAACAGGGACAACACAAGACAAAAAAAAACAAAAAAAAAACACAAATTCACACACATCTAGGTCGCCCAGAAGACCCATACAGTATATACTGTATGTATGGAGAGGCAGCATTCGCTGTCATCTTGTGAATGTTGAGGACTAGAAGATCGTACACCAAGTTATTCTCATTTGAGGTGGAAAATATAAGTGGAGGCTTAGCGCTGCGATTGCCATACCAATGCCAACGGTTTGCTTGTTTGCACTCGTTCAACTATTGATTATTGATTACGGCTCATTATATCGGTTTAGCATTATCGAAGTTAACTTTTGAGTTAGTAGATAAACGGTTATCGAAGCTAACTCTTCGGTTAGCAATGCCTAGCTTTGGGCTCGAGAAACGCCAATGACATCACTCACGCTCAGGTGCGCTCGATCACTCTCGGCTTCCCGAGACTCGTTTGCCTTCCCACCCGCATTGAGGCGGAGAATACCGTGCGGCTAAGTATATACTTTTTGCCAGCCCACCCCTCTAGACTACCCTTACATACCTTTTTGTCGCCCCTTTGCTATCATATTTTATGCATATTGCGTGTGAAATATGGTTGAGTTTTGTTTGGTCGGTATTTTGAGTGATTTATACGCAGTATACACACATACTGTATATTTAAAAACTGAGTGTTCCATACAGAGTCCGGTTCTGGTCTCACATCCTAATGACAGCGCTCCAGACAGCCCTGTTCAGACAGAGCTGCCTCACTTGTAAGGCTTATTTATTCAAGATCCCTGATCCAACATCTTTCTTGGTCTGCCCTTTGGTGCAGCTCCCCCCACATTCTTTTTACCAAACTTAGTTCATCCATCCTCTCCATATGTCCAAACCATCCAAGCCTACTATAGGTAGCGCCAGCGCACTTGACATAAATCTTGACCCCTTAACTTCTTATAACTAGAAATGAATGAAAGCAATTGGGCTGACGTTTCTATCATTTGGGTCGAGTCCAACAGGAAATACATGTGGATATTTACAGCCAGTTTGCTCTAGGCCCTTTTGAGTTACAGAGAAGTCAGGGATCAAGATCATTGTCAAGTTCGTTGGCGCTACCTACAGTATAGTACAGTACGCATCGCATCACTGATACTCTTGATACCTACATGTCTCCTCAGCTCTTCACTAGACATTCTATCATGCAGTTTTGCCCCACACATCCATCTCACCATTCTCATCTCGCTACATTTCATTTTGTTGTAAGGTTTTAGGGTGGAGAAGACTCACAAAGGGGACTTTGGGGAAGTCGTTGGGATGAAATGCCGCATTTCCCATACAACCTATGGTTTATGTAACACGGTGTCGTGGCAGGAAGAATTAACTGTGTTAACCGAGTGTCCACTGTAATCATCTCCTTAACCCCTTCTGTACCGGCAACATCTTTTTAGTTTTATTCTAGCTATATTTAGACAATTTAGTCCAGCTTAAGAGGGATCTGTGGCAGTAAAAAGAGTTACTTAACCCCTACTGTACCATAGGGTACAGTACTACCATAAATGTACCCCACAGGTACAAAGTAATATGGCCAAAATGGCTTCAGAGGCAAGATATAACAACCTCCCACCTCAAAAGTTGATGAAACACTGACCCAGACAGCCTGTGGAAGCTGCAGCCAACCTAAGAAGTGTTGCCAATTCCTTAGAACAGTGTTTACAAGTCATGGTACCAGCCACTGCCTGATACTGGCAGTAAAAAGGACCGTATATTACTGGCGGCTTGCAGCCGTCGCTGGGACTGGGGAGTGATTTATCTACTGACGGCTGGGAGCCGTCGCTGGGATTGTACGGGTTAAGATAGTTTGAAGCCTGTTAACTAATGGAGGCCCTTCTTAAACTGACTATAATTGTGTACTAAAAGCCAGTAAATAATGAAAAGGGTGGAACTGGTACTGGATGGGTTAAAATGTCCAGCAATTTTCAGTTTTTGTCTTTCTTATTTAAAAATTAATAATGAAGCAAAAAAAAAAAAAAAAAATTGTTCCAAATTAATGAACAATGCACCACTATATTTTTTCTTTATTATGAGACTTTTTAAATGTGTATGCCTGTATAAGAGGAAGGAATATGGGTAGTAGCTACCACCAATGTACAGTAGTAATATTCTCAAATTCAATATAGTATAGGCCTAACTAACAATAGTTAGTGTTAAATTGTAATGTTGGATTATTTATTTAATTACTTTACATAATTACCTTATTTGTGTTTAACCATTACCATGCACAATGCCTTCCTACTAAAGAATGACTATGTTAGAACTGCATCCAGGATACAGTGGACCAAAAAACAATCTTTACACTGGTGAGCTGTAAATAATCTAGTGTGAACGGAATGAATCGGATGAAACAAACGTCTGTGATGTATTATCATAAGATTTCGACCCACTTCCAGAATGTTTAGAGCATTAGTGTAAAGATTGTTTCTTGGTCGAGTGTACATACGTGCAGATAATACTTCCTCCACAACACTTTTTTTTCACTCAGTCAATGTCCTTCATTTTGTTTTTTCCTACATCTATGCCTTCTTTTGTTCTCTTTCTCATCAACTGTCTATTCTGGTGACCGGACAACTCAACCAGTACCAAATCAACTAATACGGTTAGGTTAGGTTAGGTTAGTACTATATTTTGGCACTGGTTTGGTTGGTCTTGGTTGATTTGGCACTGGTTGAGAACTGCTGGTTGAAATAGTCTACTGGTTGAGATGTCCGGGAACCGTCTATTCTTGTTTGCTTCCTATAATTCTCCTCCTTCCATCCTCTCTCTTGCTCTTTCTCTCATCAACTGAGTATGCATATTTCTTTCTCCTAACTTATTTATCTTTTCTCTCTCTTTCCTACCTTGCTCTTCATAGTCTTGACAATGGCCCCTCCTTCCTTGCGTACACTGGTTACAAACTGGCGATACTGTTGTCGCACTTTCCCCCCTCCACCCTTCTCGCAGTAAACGCTCGCCTCCAATTCAAACTCGTCGGAAGTCTGGCTGCCACAGTTGAGCCGCTCTAGCCGCTCCTCAATGAACTGTGTACATGGAAATAGGTTAGGTGTGAAAACTAGGCAGGGTATCAATATGGAACAATATGGTTTTAGACGAATAAATATGAATAATTAGCACCAAATAACATTGCTCAGGCTATTTTATTACTTTAAAAAAAAAAAAAAAAAAAAAAAAAAAAGTGGGGAATGGGCCTGAGTAAATACATACATACCAGACATACAATTATAAGATCTGGAAAGTACAGTATAACTTTGACTTTCTATATTAAATAATAATGGCTGAAAAGAAAGGACTCTGTTTTAGAATATATTTTGAATAGCCTCTCATAATTATGTAATCCTTGAACTAGGGATTCGAGAAGTCTGTGGCTTGTTCTATTAACAATTAACATATCTGCAGACTTAACATGCAATAACTTCTCCCACTTAGTATGAAGACCAAGACAAATACAGACAAAATTATCCTTCATGACTCAAAATAGAATAGCATCATCTCACCTGTAAAAAACTCTAAAGGTCTAACATTTTCTCAACAAAGGTAATAAACTTTATTTATTAGTGGCCCCTCCATCATTGACGAACATGCCTATTACATAAGGCATCCTCTTCAAACACTAATCCGCCGTAGTTTGAATCTACCGCGCAGAGCATTTAAAATCTGAGGAGCCTTCATCATGAGCGCACGTGACCTCACTCATGGCTTCAGTCATTATGAATTGGGTTCTCACTACGAAAAAAACTTCGTAAAATATAAAAAAGAAAAAGAAAATAAGAATAACTATCCAATAAGCTTTCCATCATATCGTGGATGTACTTGTGTGGATCTTTGACCAGACGCTGATTCAGGCGTCATTCTTCCTTCTCTGCTCTGCGATCAGCCGGCCCGGACGTGTCTCTCCACGCTCCGCTGGTTCCGCATTTGCTGCGTCCCTAGTGAGTTTTTTCTCATTTGTTTACTCCGGGATGTATCGAGTAAGGTTAGGATATGCGTAGCAGGAGTGTCCTGGGCTGGTTGCCCGCAGTGCAGTGTATTTTGGGTCGTGTGTTTGGGGCATCTATTTCGGATGTACCCTCGTGGTCCGGTTGTGGACAGGTGAACTTTTTCACAGTTAGCTAGCTTTGTGATGCAGGCGGCTTTCATTACGCGTTATTGCTTCCTTTTATCTTTCTGATGAGGTAGCGTATTTTGCTGACGTTCCCAGCGTATTATTCTTCACTTAGTGAAGTTTTTTCTGGGTCCCGAGTCAGTTCTTCCCTTTGCCGGAAGTATTTGCTACAGTGGTGTGTTGGCGGTGGTTCCTGTTGTGATATAATTCAGTGCTTTTTGTTTATATTCCGACATGTTAATGTTATCCGTCTGCCTAGGCCTAGCCAGCCTCTCGTAGCTTTACCACATATACAAGTGTTATTGATTTATTTTCTAAATAATTATGTACTACTGTGTCATGTGTGTCCTAGGTTAGTTGTGTATTGGCTAATTCCACGGACTATGTTGGGCCCGGCGTTAGTTGTGTTTTGGCTACGCCTCGGTCCGGTGGTGCGTTCAGATGGTATCTGGACGGGGTGGGTTTTTTCCGGCGGGTTTTTCTCGGTTTCACCTTGATAACCCCGGCTGGTTGCCGAGTTTTGGCCACGCGTGGTTTAAAAACAGGCTTGTTTCCCCGGCGAGTGGGTGTCTGTGGCTCCCCAGGACTGCGTCTCTGGGGTGCCTGTTTCAGGCTCCTTATGATTCCGGCGGGTTGGCTGTACCCATCTAACAGTGTTCATACGGACACGTGTTCATACGGACACGTGTTGTTTGTAGTTTTTTCGGTTTTGCAAAGCCATTATAAAACTATGATGTTGTTGTATTTCCTCCCCGGCGATCTTTTACAAAGAAGTGGGGATAGGAACAATTGGGGTTAACTTTTAAACTTTAAATCACCCGGCGGGTGCAACCTGGAAGGGTGGGATGACCGAATTTGCAAAATTCAGTTTAGTTGACCAGACAATTGAGGGATGCATTGTGTATCGCCTCCTTCAACATACGGCGCTTTAGGGCACAATTGGGGTTAACGTTTTTCAATCTAATATTCACACCCGGCGGGTGCTCCTTGGAGGGATGGGAATAACGAATTTACAATTCAGTTAGTTAACCAGACAATTGAGGGATACGTTTTGTATCGCCGCCTTCAACATACGGCGATCTAAAAAGATACTTCGGGAGAAGTTAGATCTCGTATATTTGTCAGACTTCCCAGTTTTTTATCTACGAGATAATTCGGGGGCCGGCGTCTTTTTTAGGTTTTTTTTTTCCAAAATTGAATCTTGAAACAAACCACCGGAAAGACTTAATCAGTTATAAACGCCATGCTGGTCTTTATATATTATGTCAGAGGGTATTCATAAATCTTTTGGACAAATTAAGATATTCTGAAATCTTTTACTTAGGAAACCCCACCGCGTAGCGAGCTGTAGTCGTTGAGTATTACGTCTCGTTACCCGGCGGGTTATTTAACACTTGTGTGCGAACATGATTGGGTTAACCTTATGAGCATTAATTCCTGGAAATTTTATTTTTTTCCAGAGCTGGGTCCCGGTGGGTCTATGCAGAACCTGGAGTAAGTATCCCACCAGTCTCTGTCATGGCTACCTTTGCCCCGGTTTTTGCTTTATGCATTACGCCCTCCTGTTCAGGTATCCCTATTTTTGCGCACACCCTTTGTATAAAATGTGTTAAAATGTCTCGTTTGGTGTGGGTTACCTTTCCGGCGTTTTTTCTCGTTGCTGCTCCGAGAACACCGTTTTTGTTTACCGAGTTTTAGTCAGGATGGCTAAAATAGGTAAGTTACCCCGACGAGTTTGGTCGCTTGAGGGCTCATAAGAAACTGCGTTTTCTGTGGTCGAGCCTGGGATCAGGCTTCCTGTGCTATTCATTGCTTTATGCTTTACGCCCTCCTGTAATGTATAGTTTAGTGTGGGTTACCTTTCCGGCGTTTTTCTCGTTGCTCCGAGAACACGGTTTTTGTTTACCGAGTTTTAGTCAGGATGGCTAAAATAGGTAAGTTACCCCGACGAGTTTGGTCGCTTGAGGGCTCATCAGAAACTGCGTTTTCTATGGTCGAGCCAGGGATCAGGCTTCCTGGGTTATTCCCGTCGAGGGGGGCTCCACACAGTTTTCTAGGTGATCAGGCTGACACCTGTTGGACTTGATTTTCTCTGCTTTTCAAAGACATTGAAACAATGCTGTCTGTTTGTTTGGTCTTTACCTCCCGGCGACCTTTTTACAAAGAGGTCTGGGGCAGGTATAATTGGTTTGACATTGCATATAAAACCCGGCGGTTGTACCTTCGGGTGGTTATATTAACGGATTTGTGATTCGAGATAATTTGCCAAACAATTGATTGATACAATAGGGTATCACGGCCTTCAAGACGGCGATCGATGAGGGCTTCTGGGAGAAGCCGGAGTAGAGATTAAGATAGGCTTAGACTTTTTATGGGATAAAAAGATGCCTGAATCTTACTAATGTTTCAAGTGTAAAGGGATACTTGAAAGACTTCATCTTTAATAAAGATATGCTTCATCTTTATGAGGATTAAGAAGTTATGCTTAATTCTTTTGGACAGGTAAAAGATATGCTGAAATCTTTAATAAGCCATTGAAACAATTCCGTTTGTTTGTTTAGTCTTACCCTCCCGGCGACCTTTTTACAAAGAGGTCTGGGGCAGGTACAATTGGTTTGACATTGCATATAAAACCCGGCGGTTGTACCTTTGGGTGGTTGTTGTTGTTGTTGTTTATATTACCTGATTTGCAATTCGCGATAATTTGCCAAACAATTGATTGATACAATAGGGTATCACGGCCTTCAAGACGGCGATCTCGGAGGGCTTCTGGGAGAAGCCAGATTAGAGATTAAGATAGGCTTAGACTTTTTATGGGATAAAAAGATGCCGGAATCTTACTAGTGTTTCAAGTGTAAAGGGATACTTGAAAGACTTCATCTTTAATAAAGATATGCTTCATCTTTATGAGGATTCAGAAGATATGCTTAAATCTTCTGGACAGGTAAAGATATGCTGAAATCTTTAATATGAAACTAAAGGAAAACGAAAAGTAGTGGTGGAGTGCTACGGTTCGTTGACCGGCGGTTTTGAGGCACATATTTTGTACCATTTTTTGGGTGTAACCCTATGAGCATTAATCCCCGGAAATTTCTCTTTCCAGGGCGGAGTACCGGTGTTGCACCAGGTGACCAGGTAGTTCCCGGGGGCGGGGTAGTTTTCCCCCAGTCTCTGTCGTGTCGGCACTTGAACCTCTCATTGCTGTATGTTCAACGCCGTTAAGCTCAGGTAGCCCTATCTTATTTTTATTTGTTAATGAAATAATTTAATAGCTGAATCATAATAACATATATATTTTCTATGATTATATTATGATAATATTGTGTTTATTTATAGTAATTTATTTTAATACAATTAAATATAAATTAAATTAATTAGTATACTTTATGATTTTGCTCACCAGCTCTGCTTTCAATGTGTTAATGAGCTATGGGAGCTTTTAATTATCATAAACCTTTACGGGACTCGGACGAGGGCTCCCATTCAGAGAGTATACCGAGCTCGCAAGCGAGGGACAGCCAAGGTGTATGGCGATACTCACAGTCCTGGCAGGACAGAACACATCCCTTTGTGACTCAACTAGTGCTGACGTCCACCGGGATGCCGATGTACCATCTTCTATCACAGTTTTAACATGGCAACATGTGGAGGTCCCGGCTTCGGCGGGATCTGCCCATGATAAGCCAGACTTAACGGATGAAGAACAACGATCTCTGGTCTCAGAGATGGAGGTTGAAGAGTCCAGTCACCTTCTAGGCGACTCTCAGGGTACTGTCGAATCTCCACGGAGTTCGTCATCGGCTAGGTATGTACCGGCGGAAGAGATTGATGGACTACTTTTGAATGCACTTAATAGGTTCTTTGGCCCTACGCCGGAAACTCCTTTTGATACGGTAGATCCCGCGATGTCGACGAATGTGCGACCTCTGGCTACATCCTTTGCTTTAGCTAAAATACCTAACCATCCTCTTGTGTCAGATCCAATTTCCAATGTGCCAGGCACAGCGGCTCTCACTACTTCCACTGTGCGAGTCATATCAGACATATCTCCCCCTCCTTTAGACAAGGCGCCAGTAAAAAAACAGGAGCTATGCCTCTTTTATACGGGCCGGATGAGTCAGGGGTAGCAATGTTACGGAAATGTTTTGGATGTTCATACTAAGGACATTCCAAGTTATTATAACCATGACTTATTCTTCCCACCAAATCCCTCCAGAACGCCATTCTTGGTTCTCTCTTCCGGTTTTTGGTGCCGGCGGAGTCCCCTCTGCTTGGCTGCCACCCCCCAAATAATCAATTTGTGCGAATTATAAGCTCCCTTTAGCACGCCTTCCCCAGCTTACCTAGACCGCGAGTTTAGGTTAAGAGGAAAAGCGTTTAAACTGTTTTCGCTATATATGGTTCCCAGCAAGTAACAAAGTCTCTGTTACGCTCTTCTCAGGCAATAGACGCCGCGGAAGTCAGGAAAGCCATTGAACTTTCCCGGCGCTTGCTTCTCCAGACTTCCTTCCAAGTCTTTAGGAGATATTCGGACGGCCTTATTAGAGGCAGTTCGAGCAAGGCAGGATCTGAGGATGTTCTTAGTGAAGAAACTTCTTGACCGTATTGCAAGCCAAGTAGTTCTGTCTCCAGTTCTAATTCTTTCTTTGATTTCACCAGCAGTTTGGAAGACTGTTTTCAATTTGGCACAAGCATTCAAGCAAGGTCCCGCAAGCCCTGATGCCTGATGGTGGTATCGGGGCGACTACCTGGTGGTGGCAGAAACAGAATAGTTACGCATCATTCATGTCTACGTTACGTTAAACCATCTCAAATCTCTAGGATTCAAGGTCGACTTAGTAAAAGTCAAACCCTTGTTCCCCCACGAGTATTTCAGGGGATAGGGCTGGTCGAGGACACAGATTCTCTCACTCTGAGTCAGAGTGTGGACACTCGAAACAGATTTCGCAAAAACTTTTTATGTTTCTCCACAGTCTGACTACGACACAGAGACTTTGGGAATCTCTAGTCGGTTCTCTCAACTGGGTTCAGCTAACTGTGAAGTTGGGCCGGTTGTAAATCTAACGTTTAATCTGAGAGGGCAACATATTTTTCCCACTATTACCGGCGGAAAAATTATGGCCCATACCAAAATTAATCCACAACTTACTAGCGGTCTGGGCGATGAGGGAAACGTTGCACTCAGTAATGTCATGGACCTCTCCTCCGCCGACGGTATGGGTAGACACGGATGCGTCAGGAACGATAGGTTGGGGCTTTCAGTCAAACCAAGGGCACCAGGGTCAAGGGCTTTGGTCCCATTTAGAAATCTCCCACATCAATGTCAAAGACTTACTAGTCCCCTTATCTGTCCTTCAGGCTCACGGCTCTGCTTTACGGGGCAAGTCGGTGGCCTTCAGAATGGACAATCTGAATGCGGTTCACTGTAGTTAGAAACAAGGGTCAATGAGATCTCGGAAGTGGCTAAACGTGTCAGAAAAGATATTTATACTAGCCACCAGGCTGGACATTCATCTTCACACATCTTATCTCCCAGGCGTAGCAAACGTCTGGGCAGACGCTCTGTCTCAGCGACAAAGCACAACAGTAGAATGGGCGCTCTTGCGTGTGCGGAGCATTACCATCCACAAGTGGATTTGTTTGCGTCTGAGAAGACTCACACACTCCCACTGTACCTCACCCGCCGGACGTTAACGCCGGCGGGCGGACCTGACGCTCTGATGACGGACGAGAACAGGTTGAGTTCCATTTACCTATTTTCCGCCGCCAGACGCATCTCTAATGTGCCACGTAGTCAACAAACTACAGTATTAGCGAGGCGTAGTCTCGCTAATCGCGCCCCTGTGGCCGGCGCAGTGTGGTACCAGCATTTGAACACGTGGTGCCCGCACCCAGTGTCACTCCTGGTCGGGTTGTTCCACTTAGAACACAATTGGAAACCTAGAAACCTCGCGGACTTGTTCATTTTGGACATTCAGGAGGCCAAGTGGCTAGCACCATATGGTAGCGACGTGACCAAGATATTCACAAATCTACAATCCCAGTCTACAAAGCGACAGTTTCAATCGCATTGGCAAGCTTTTACGTCTCGGATTCTTAGAACAAAACAAACTGGGCCCTCGGTGGCGTTGGTTGTTTATTATTTAATTTATCTGTTCATGCAGAAACATTTATCTGAAAGTGATTTATGTGGGCAGGTTTTAAACTCCGCCCACCTCCCCGTCAGCTCAGGCCTACATGGTCTCTGGACAAAGCATCGTCGTTATTCTCGTTCCCGTATGTACCAAAGACTGCAGATTTTACAAAAGGGCAGTATTCCTTATGGCTTTGGCTACCGGGAACAAAGTATCTGAGCTGGCGGCGATGAGCAACGCACCTAATTGCCTCAGGTTTGATAGGCTTCATGAGTGTATTCACATTGCACCTTCCCCAGGATTCATAGCCAAGATTGAGCACGGTGAACACGTGTTTTCAGAGTTCACGGTGCCGGCGTTAAACAGGGGAAAGGTGCACCATCTTTTTTGCCCAGTGCAAGCTCTAACCAACTATTTGAGAGTGGCACCTCTAAATCACCAGGGTGCTTTATGGGTCGCAAGTCCGGGTGAACGCTTGATGGAGCGTACACTGGCTTCTCTCTTGGTCGAGGACTTTAAAGAGAAGCATCCCGGCGTTGTGGGTAAGACCCACGATTTACGCAAGGGGACAGCCTCTTTACGTTTCCTTAATAATCTTTCGGTGGAAGTTATTACGTCCACACAGTTGTGGGCCTCTAATCAGGAGTTTTTGCCTCGATACCTTTCAGTAGCTCTGGACAAACCTTCCTTGCCATGCCTTTACGGCAGAGGGTCTAGGTGGCCCTTTTAGTCACGTTTTGTTTAATTTCAAGAAAAAGGGGGGGGGGGGGGGAGGGTGCAGTCAGTGTTACATAGGACACCCTAGACCCCTCCAGAGTATGTGTTCGGAACATACGAGCTGTGATACTGGTTGTAGGCATTGTATTATAAAATTTCTCTGTAGTATTCATTGCAGGAAATTGTGCTAAAGGCCAATAGTAGTGTTCCAACAATTCTTGTTGTAAGTAGCTTTGGCTGTGAAGCAATAGATTTTTGAGAAATCTCGGTAGTTGCAACTACGCCTTTTACTTTTGAAGTAATTACTTCTGCATAAGTACACGAGTTCAGTACTTCTACGAATGTACAAGAATTAATTTATGTTTGGTTATATTTTTAGGAATATATCCACTAGGGAGACTCCATCCGCCTTTCGTAACTCAACTTCTATGAGAGACTCATTTCTGGCCTTTTGACACATATATGCTAAAGGTGTAACGTTGACTCGCTGAAATTTGCATCGTCCTATGACCACGCGCGCGCGCGTGAGCGCATTTTTAGTTTTTTGTACTAAATATCTGATGATCCGAAATCCACTTTGCAAAAAAAAATTATATTGTGCATGAGGTACCCTATATAGACTGTCTACAACTCCTCCGAAGCATATTGCCAAGTTCATACGTGATAATGGTTAAAACCGGTGGTAAATTATCAATATAACTAATTTACCCAATTTTGTACCATAAATAAATCATTTTAGTATGGAAAATATTACTCAAAAAGCTTCAGAGGGAGTGTGTATGTGTACTTGTTCTACTTATATGGCGAAATTGGAGACAATCGGACAGTAAATGGCTGATTCATCATCATATTAGGTGAATAAACATGCACTATTCATGAATAAAGCTTTAAATTTACTCGTAACTAAAACATATTTTTAAATGAGCCCGTGATCCATTTTCCTTGAGTTACCCGTACAATCGTTTCTTCCCGAATAGTGCCACCCACTCGCAAAGAAAACCTGATAATTTGGGGGACTAAACTATTTTATATTAATATTTAGAAATTTAAATATGACCAAAACGAAGATTTTGGGACCCCCCCAAGGGGGCCCTAGGGATATCCTATGGGTGTTTATGCCCTCATATGACCATTTCTATTGCATACAGCATCCCTTTAGACTACAGACACCAACAAAAAAAAATTGTGGCTGAAAAAAAAAAATCTTGTTTTTCGGGGGTCGAGGTCGAACCCCCGGCCCGGTGGGTTATGGATGCGATATGTTTTTTTGTTCCTTCCTATGCTATTCTCCTATGTTGAAAGAAGCAGTTTACAGAGAGAACACAAAAACTTGAAATGTTGACCAGAGCAAAAACAAAAAATGGAGTCTCCCCTTGGGGTTTATATGTGCACATGTAAACTTATAAGTTTTTAGTTTTCACCACTTACTTTAAGTGGGGTGCCTTCTTAACTAGCAGATCTGTGCACAGAGTCTCAGAGTTAACCCTTTTTCAAGCAGGCTTCTTTGAAGCACGCTCCTGCTTGTACCCCTTTTTGAAGATTTAGGCTGTATAAAGTTTATGCACCCGAATATCTCTTTTTTTTTTTACAAAAGTAAGAATACTATGTGGTTGTTTGATTATCTGCTTTTCTAGAGTTATGATATGATTACGAATGTCCTCCTCCAGTCTTAGAAATCAGGCATGTTCGTCAATGATGGAGGGGCCACTAATAAATTATAGGTTTGACTCCTGTAAGGAGATAAAGAAAACCTAATATTTAGTAGTGGCCCCGTAATCATTGACGACTGGGGCCCTCCCGACCATCCCCTTCCCATTCGTTGATGTATTAAGGATTTTGGTTTACTTGATATGTCAGTGAAGGAAGAATGACGCCTGAATCAGCGTCTGGTCAAAGATCCACACAAGTACATCCACGATATGATGGAAAGCTTATTGGATAGTTATTCTTATTTTCTTTTTCTTTTTTCTTTTTTACGAAGTTTTTTTCGTAGTGAGAACCCAATTCATAATGACTGAAGCCATGAGTGAGGTCGCGTGCGCTCATGATGAAGGCTCCTCAGATTTTAAATGCTCTGCGCGGTAGATTCAAACTACGGCGGATTAGTGTTTGAAGAGGATGCCTTATGTAATAGGCATGTTCGTCAATGATTACGGGGCCACTACTAAATATTATTTTTATTAATCTCACCACCACACCCCCAATGAAATTAATTAAAGTATATATGATCCACCGGGATTCGAACCCGGGTTATCACACACATATTTTTGCCACCTTAACCATTACACCACCAGGACGGTTAAAGGTTTATGCACACGCCTACGACTTATTATCCATTCTCGTATACTGGATATTAATCTAATCATGTTCATATTCCCAACCGCACTATGGTAGCCTACTGTTTAAGTGAGAGGAAAGAATATTCATGGGGCACAGATCATATAGACCGGCCTCTCGAAGAAATATCCCTAAACCTACTAATAATATTATTTTTATTAATCTCACCACCACACCCCCAATGAAATTAGTTAAAGTATATATGATCCACCGGGATTCGAACCCGGGTTATCACACACATATTTTTGCCACCTTAACCATTACACCACCAGGACGGTTAAAGGTTTATGCACACGCCTACGACTTATTATCCATTCTCGAATACTGGATATTAATCTAATCATGTTCATATTCCCAACCGCACTATGGTAGCCTACTGTTTAAGTGAGAGGAAAGAATATTCATGGGGCACAGATCATATAGACCGGCCTCTCGAAGAAATATCCCTAAACCTACTAATAATATTATTTTTATTAATCTCACCACCACACCCCCAATGTAATTAATTAAAGTATATATGATCCACCGGGATTCGAACCCGTGTTATCACACACATATTTTTACCACCTTAACCATTACACCACCAGGACGGTTAAAGGTTTATGCACACGCCTACGACTTATTATCCAAATATTAGGTTTTCTTTATCTCCTTACAGGAGTCAAACCTATAATGGAGGCAAAGAAACAAACCTTTTATTTCCCAAAATCATGCAATCATCTAACAAACTATCCCCTTTTATTTATTGTCAGATATCTTGTTCTTTGAGGGGATTGCCATGAATGAATCACCATCATGTCGGTCGAGGCGATGGTGGGAGACGGACGCATATTTTGAGGCTCCGGCATATTATCATGGGCACGATTAAATATCACGGAATTCCGAATACATACTGAGCGAGCGAGGTGAGGAAGGACTAGTGAAGTGTTTGGAAGATAAATTGGTGTGGTGGAGGGGGTGATATATATTGTGAAAAGAGTAGTGTAATCAACGGGTCAGCTGGAGTTGTAGTGATTGTAAACAAACATGGCGGACGGAACGGCGGGAATTTCGGAGACGGAAGAAAGGTTAGGACGGTTTCGTGGGTTTAGGAGCACAGATAAGAAGGTAGAAGAGATTATTAATGTTGTGAAGGATTTGGAAAAGTGGAAGAGTGATACGGAGAAGTGGAAGGGGGACATTGGTGAGAAAATCAAGGTGTTGTGCGAACTATGTGGTGCGTCGGGTGGGGCAGGGAATAGGCTTAGTGAAGGAAGCGAATGTAGGCCTATTTCGGAAGTTAATAATAACCTAGAGATAGTACTAAAAAAAGGTTTGGCGATGGGCTGGTCTATCAGAGTGAGACCTGAGCGATCTCTGCCATACCCATAGCTTACTCTGACTGTTCCTTTTACTTATATATTTTCTAAATCTCAAGTGACGGCGTCTCTTCCGTGGATTGACCTCCCAATCTACCAAGATTGGAAGCTAAAGCGTCACATTATTCCTTTGCCCCTCAACTTTCTCTTCATAATTGCTGAGGGGCACAGGGCCCTGGGTGGGGCTTTGGTTTCCCGGGCGTTTACGCACCCTCTCAGCTCCCCGCCATGGAGTGGCTTCGGTCACCCAGGCTTTATTGTGGTCGGCAGGGAGGGTTCTGTGGGGGCGCTCGTTTATGGCCTTGGCCTTACTCGGGGCCTTGGGGCTGTTCGGCCAGGCAGCTTGGGGAACAACAACAACAACAACAACTAAAAAAGGTAGAGGAATTGGGAGCAGAGAATATGGCATTAAAGGAGCAGCTGAAGGAATACAAAAGACGATTCAAGGAAGTGAAGGAGTCAACTGCATGGACGGTGGTAGGTGAACAGAAAGTTAAGGATTTGGAGGAAATTGTGAAAGAACAAAAGGAGGAAATGAATAAGACCAAAAAAAGTTTTGAGAGTGCAGTCGTAGGTGTCATGAAGAGCAAGGAGAGTGTCGTGAGGGAGGCCATGGACAGGGATAGAGGTGTAATCATGCATGGAGATATAGAGGCTCATATGAATGATAATGGAGTGAGAAAAGTGAGAGATATGGAGAAAGTGAAGGAGGTCATGAAAGCTGTTGATGTAGATGGATGTGGATGGGATGGGCAGGTGGAGGAAGTCAGTAGGATAGGTAGATATAGAAGGGGGGAGATGAGACCTATAAGGGTACAATTTAAAACCAGGGTAGTGGCAGAGACAGTGACAAATTTTAGTTGGAGACTAAACACAAATAAAGAACTGAAACATATAAGATTAAAGAAGGATTTGAGCATAGAACAAAGAAAAACATAAAGGAACTACAGGAAAAGGCTGATGAGGAAAATGGAAAGTTGGGTGAGGAGGATAAGAAGAAGTTTTTCTGGAGATTGAGGGACGGGAAATTGAAGAAGTGGTTTATACGAATAGAAGGGAGAAGGAGATCAGGGAGGGAAGAGAATGTGATACAAGTTGTGGCAGAGGTGGAGAGCAGGGTGGAAGCGCCTCGGGGAGAGACAGGAGAAGAAGAAGCTGCAGACCCAGTACCGGTAGTGTGAGGGGGGGAGTAGGGCACGGACAGGAGGAGCGGGATGATGTAGCTGCTGAAGGAATGGTAGAAAGATTAAGGATTATGTTTAGCAATGTCGATGTGTTTACCCAGGACAAGAAAAGAGAACTGACATGTAGGTTGCAGGATGAAGAGGAAAAACCTGATGTCATAGCCTTACAGGAAGTAAGACCAAAAAAGCTAGAATTGAAAGGGAACTGGTGGAGTATAGTTTGGAGAGTTTTGAGTTGTATGAGAGGAATGCTATTAGAGCAGAGGTTGGAAGAGGACTGTTTATTTAAGTAAGAAAAGAGCTCAAGGTAAATGAGGTGGATATGAGACAGCAGTATTGTGAGTATTTGTGTATTGAAGTAAAATGTGCAAGAGGGTCAATTCTAATTGTCTCTATATATAGAAGCCCAAATAATAGTAGGGAAGAGGATAACTTACTGAAAGCAATGGAGGAAATAGATAATAGAGAGAACAAATATAAGATTTTGATTGGAGATTTCAATTTGCCAAGGATCAACTGGGCAAATTGTACTACTCCAGCGGGACAGTGTAGCCTGGAAATAAGTTTATAGAGAAAGTGAGAGATTGTTTATTAACGCAACATATTGTTAGTCTTAGTAATCAGAAACTTGGGTATTAAAGTGAATATGTTATGACAATATACATAAGTGGAAAAAGTACAATAAGAATAAGTAGATAAATGGGTATTAAGTAATTATGTTGTGAGAAACACACAACATAAGTGGGAAAGTACAATAAGAATAATGTGGAATAAATACAATATATAGTGCCTAAAAGATACGTAATCGGAAAAGGAAAGAAAGATAAAAAACAAGTGAATTCAAGTGGGGCACGGAAACTAGTGCGTATATGGAGCGTCGATGTTGTGACGTCATGAGCAGGGCGATGAGTAACTGAGTCATGGCGTCGGAAGACAGTTGACCGTGAGTAACGATAGCGGATGGAAGTGCTGACAGTGGAGTCAAGTCCTGGCCAGGCAGCAAGAAATGAGTCAGCACTCAAAGCTTATTAGTGCACTGGAATATAATCTGCTCACCCCGCCCTGGCCAATGAATCAAGTATTATCCGCCAACTCTGCCTGCAATACTAAGCATATGGAACTCTGCCGGTGATACAGCGAGGTAAGACGAATACAAAGTGAGTTCAACACATATTACAGAGATGACAAGATATAGAGATGGGACGCAGGGGAGTGTACTTGATTTGATTTTTAGCAATGAGGAGGATATAGTGGAACATGTCAATGTGGATAGCCCTATAGGTCGTAGTGACCATGCCTGTATAAGTTTTAGTTGCAATATTAAAACAGAGAGGGATAATAGAAGCAATAAAAAAATATACATGTATGATAGAGCAGATTATGAGCTGCTGTGAGGGTGTTTGGACATTGACTGGGGGGAATACTTGAACGGTGAAGACGCTGAAGGAATGTGGAGGAAGATTAGAGTCAAACTGGAGAATGATATATCCAAATGTGTACCAGTAAGGGAATATAAGGATAAAACAAAATTGAGGAAAAGAACGAACCCAGAATTACCAATGAAAAGAAAGCTTTGGACATTGATAAGAAGAAAGAAACGATTGTGGGATAGACTAAAAGTGTTTAAAAAGAACAGGGGGTCTAGTATAGAAGCTAAAGAAGTGGATTTGGAACGTAGAAAAATAAACAATAAAATAAGGTGGGAGACAAGGAGGGGGGTGAAGGAGAGGGAGAGAGAGATTGCAAAAACGTGAAGGATAATCCAAAAATATTCTGGAAGTACATTCAGGAAAAGTTAACAAGAAGAGTAGGTATCCCAGAACTGATAGGAGAATTGGATGATAGGAATAGAGCAGAAACTGATAAGGAGAAAGCAGAGGTGCTGGGGAAATTCTTTGGGGAGGGACTAACAGTGGAGTCGGATGATGCAGTGCCTACTATTCCCATCAAACAGGCACCGGCACTAGAACTAATAGAGTTTTCCCATGCTAGAATAAGAAGGGCTATAGAAAAAATGAACAGAAGTAAGTCCCCGGGACCGGATGGGATACATCCAAGAATCATAAAGGAAGGAGGTGAGATGTTAGTAGAGCCATTAATTTTTTTATTTGAGGTATCTTTTAATACAGGACAAATCCCGATGGACTGGAGAGAGGCGAACATAACAGCTATATTTAAGAAGGGAAAGAGAAATGACCCAGGGAATTATAGACCAGTCAGTTTGACAAGTGTTGTGTGTAAACTAATGGAAACGGTAATTAGAGAAGGAATAATGGAGCATATGAAATCAAACCAACTTTTCAGTGGGAGACAGTTCGGATTCTTGCCGGGGAGGTCGACGGTACTACAGCTAATTAAGGTGGTAGATGATTGGATGCAAATTCTGGAGGATGGTGATGTTATAGACGTGGTATATTGCGATTTTATGAAGGCCTTTGATAAGATCCCACATAAAAGATTGATAGAGAAAGTTAAAAGCTATAATATAGGGAAGAAATGTGTGAAATGGATAGAAGCCTTCCTGAAAGATCGGAGACAGAGGGTACTGGTGAATGGAATAGGCTCGGGGTGGAGGGAAATTACAAGTGGGGTACCTCAGGGATCTGTGTTGGGACCACTACTGTTCGTTATATTTATCAACGACTTACCTGAAGTTATAACTAATGGAAGCGAGATATACCTGTATGCGGATGACACTAAGCTGTATAGAAGAGTGAGGAGTAAGGAAGATGTGGGTTTGCTTCAAGGAGATGTGGAGGGCATGAAGGGATGGTCTGAACATTGGTTAATGCCTTTTCATCCAAAAAAATGCAAGTACATACGGATTGGGACAAGCAAGATAGACAAGGTAGGATACAGTATGTATGAAGCGATGGAGGAAGTTAATGCAGAAAAGGATATAGGAGTAGTGATAGACAATAAGTTAAATTTCTCAGAACATTTAGCGGAAAAGATAAACAAAGCCAATAGAATTGTAGGGCTGATAAGGAGGACATTTGTGTCACTTGACGAAGAAATATTCAGGAATCTCTATACAGCGCTGGTTAGGCCGCACCTGGAATATGCGAATCAGGTGTGGGCTCCATATATGGTAAAGGATATAGAAGCAGTGGAGAAAGTGCAGAGGAGAGCTAGCAAGCTAGTACCAACGTTGAAGAACGCGGGCTATGAGCAGAGGTTGAGGACACTGGGGCTTCCGACACTGGCATATAGGAAAAAGAGAGGGGATATGATAGACTTTTAAGATATGGTCAGGAAAGTATGATGAGGATGTGTGTGAAGGTATCTTCTTGATGCGGGAGGGAACAAGAACGAGAGGACACTCTTAAGAAAATTTACAAAGAAAGAAATAGGCTTGAAAAGGCAAAGAACTCATTTTGTGATAGAGTGGTAAATGAGTGGAACGCACTGCCCCAGTATGTAGTCGATTCCGAATCAATAAGGAAGTTTGAAAGTAATCTTGATAAAGCATGGGGAAGACAAGATTTGAAGTTTGATTATAAAGCAAAAATACAGAACAGTAAAAATGTTGCGTCTGCTACCGCCGCCGCCAACACCGTGAACGACCGCAGCAGTGCAAGTACTGGCACTGAGCTGGATACACAGGCCTAGTTTGCCTTTTTCCAGAGGATCTACTGTAAGAAACTGTAAGAATCCTCCTCCTATGCCATTTGTCTACCGGCACCCTCATCCGTAACCTAACACCACTCAACTCCATTCTTTCATCTCATTCTCGGTCTGCCTCTCCCTCTCTGCCTTTCCACCTTACTCTCATACACTCTTTTAGTCATTCTCTCACTAACCACAAACTCCACATGACCTAACCACCTCAAGGTGTTCCTCTTCACACTCTCTGGCACATCCAGAATCACACCACATCGCTCTTGTACTTCACTTAAGATGAGGCATATCTCAGACGTTTAATCCCTGGTCCCGAGGAAGACTTGAAAGCTCTGTTACCCTGGCTGGACAGTTCACTTACTTGTTGAAATATCTGTAGGTCCAACATCTTCTCCACAAAAGGCTGATAATGGGACGGTCGACTGGTAACAAACTTCTCCCGACTGAAGGTGATACGTTTGTCCTCCTCCCGGAACTGTAGAGCCTCCTTGTAGTTCCCTATCAGCTGTACCAGGGCTCGCAGGAAAGCCCGCGCCACACCATCACCAAGGGAATTGTTGGCCGCCTTCAGGTTACGGCGGAGGGACTAGAAGGGATAGAAGACCTTTAGATATTGAGCTGGAGGGACTGAGAGGAGTGGAGGACCTTAAGTGTTGGAAGGCCAAGGAAGATTAATAAATCTTTAGATTTTAGGGGGCCAGGGAGGAGGAAAGCCCTTTAGATTTTGTGCTGGGGGGACTGGGAGGAGTAGAAGACCTTTAGATTTTGTGATGGGGGGACTGGGAGGAGTAGAAGACCTTTAGATTTTGTGATGGGGAACTGGGAGGAGTGGAGAACTGACAAGTGGTGCAATCCTGAATAGGGATGCCTTAAATGCAGCCATTAGGAAGTGAGACTGAAACTACACCTCGTGTGGACCACTTGGTCTTTAAAAATGTTGTATAGTAATGCAAACAATACAACAACACAAAGGAATCAAGAATAAAAAGAAAGAAGACTAGGGGCCGGATACTCAAAACTATTTAGGACATCCTATCTCGTCCTATCTCACTTAGGGCGCCCTAACTGCTCCAGTGCGCTTATGACGCTATACAGTAAACCCTCGCTATCTCGGACCTCTAGAGGTCGGAAACCCGCACTACTCGGACTGGCATCGGCCTCTCGGAAAGTTCGCCGTATATCTCGGAAAATTCCGAGATGTAAGGGGAAAACTCCGAGGGCCCACATGGTCTGTCGGACAGGTTTTTTTTTTTTTTTTTTTTTTTTTAAGAGACAATGAACGGAGGAAGGAAAAACACAGATAAAACAAAAAGGTCCATGTGCCTAAAGGCATCCTCCATTCATAAAATGTTTGTAACAACTGGATTTAAACATTTGTTGATTGTAAGTTTGTGGAAAGCAATTCGAGGGAAGTAAATTCCAAAGAGTAGTAGCTCTGGGGATAAATGAATTCTGATAAGCAGAAGTTCTGCATTGTGGAGGAGAAAGTGTAAATTCATGGGCGCTCTCAGCTGCCCTAGTTCTACGGGGAAAGATGTGGAGAGGCGGCACAATTGAAGCAAGTTCCTCGGAACAATTGCTGTGAAAATATCTGTAGAATAATGCAAGGGATGCAACGTTTCTTCGTATGGCTAATGTAGGAAGGTCCTGTGTGATTGCAGGGTTATTGATTAATCTAATAGCTTTATTTTGAATTTTGTCCAACTGCCTCAATGCAACCACTCCACTTCCACCCCACAGAGGTGAACAGTAATCCATCTGAGAGCGCACATGACTTTTATATATTACGGCCAACTGCTCGTCAGTGAAGAATTCTCGAACTCTGTACAGGAGTCCCAGTTTTTTAGAGGCATTCTTAGCAATGCTTCTAACATAATGTGTCCAGCTCAAGTTAGTAGTTAATGTTACACCGAGAATGTCAATACTAGGGGAAGTGGGAATATTTACATCATTAAATATATGGGAGTCAGTGAGATTCTGTCGGTTAGAAAATTGAATGTACTTGGTTTTCTGTGCATTAAAGGAAACTAGATTCTCTTGTCCCCATTAATTAATTCTAGAAAGGTCCCGGTTCAGAGAAATTGCAGTGTTTATTTTTGAATTTATAAGATCGGGTTGGGTGAAAGAATTGGTAAATGTGAAGGAACTGTGGAGTGTTGAGTCATCTGCGTAGGAATGTATTGGATTATGAGTGGTAGATATGAGATCATTGATATGAATGAGGAACAGAGTTGGGGCCAAAACTGATCCCTGGGGAACACCAGCATTTATTGAGTGAAATTGAGAATAAAGGCCATCTACCATTACACGTATTTTTCTGTTATGAAGATAAGAAGAAATTAGTGGAACTAATGATGCAAGGCCGTAGTGTGACATCTTCGACAATAAGGATTGATGCCAGACTCTATCAAATGCCTTTGATATATCCAGTGCTATTGTATGTGTTTCACCATGTTGGTCTGTAGCTTGGTTGATTTGATGCGTAAGAAGGCAAAGAATGTCTGCAGTTGATCGACATCGTCTAAAACCATATTGCCTATCACTGATTAATTTATTATTCTCCAGATGCTTAATTATGTGATTATTTAATATAATTTCAAAAACTTTGCCAAGAGTGGAAGTTATAGCTATTGGTCTGTAGTTTGATGGATCTGAAGAGGCACCTTTTTTAGGAACTGGATGGATGTTTGCTTCTTTCCAGGGTACTGGGAAGCATGAGGTATGAGTACACAGACGGAAAAAATTTGCCAATACAGGAGCGAGCACCAAGGAGCAATTCTTAAGTACTATATCATATGTCATATATCTCGGAAAATTCCGAGATCTAAGGGCAAATTCCGAGATCTAAGGCTACAGTGAGGTGGAGAAGGACAGTGAAATGGAGAAGGAAAGTGATATTTATAATATATGTCTGCTGGATACTGTACAGGTACTGTAATTTATCTTGAATCTACGTTGTTAGTGATAGGGAAGTCTCCGTTTTCTCTGGTGGCTCGGACTCCCTCTTCCAATTCAGACATTTTCCTCTCTTAAGTCGGACATAAGTCGGACTTCGGACATCTCGGATTTTCGGTCATCTCGGACTGGGTCTCCCCCCAATTAGTCCGAGATAGCGAGGGTTTACTGTACTCAAAATAGTTAAGACGGCATACTCAGAAGCTGTGGGCAGCCATTTTGTGAACAGTTAGGATGTTCTGACTTAGGGTAGGTCGAGGGCTACTCTAACTCGACTTAGGACATGCAACAGCAGATTTTTTTTTATTGTGGGAGCCGTTATTTAGGGTGTACCTCCAAACATTGGCCTAGCCTCGGCGGGGATTAAATATGGCCGGCCTCAAAGCGACTCTAGCCTATTTTATTCGTCATTTTAGGAGGCTATGGAAATAACTGGTGGGTGACCAACCCCGAAAGGGTTTGAAATAGGGGAGCTATCCCCCCGCCAAAGGTGGCTCTCTAGGGCCTTTCCTAGCTGATGCTGAGAGGATTGGGTTCTAGTCATGTGGTGATGGGCTGGTCTATCAGAGTGAGAACTGAGCGATCTCTGCCATACCCATAGCTTACTCTGACTGTTCCTTTTACTTATATATTTCTAGATCTCAAGTGACGGCGTCTCTTCCGTGGATTGACCTCCCAATCTACCAAGATTGGAAGCCAAAGCGTCACATTTTCCCCTTGCCCCTCAACTTTCTCTTCATAATTGCTGAGGGGCAAGTGGGGCTTTGGTTTCCCGGGCGTTTCCGCACCCTCCTCAGCTCCCCGCCATGGAGTGGCTTCGGTCACCCAGGCTTTGTTGTGGTCGGCGGGTAGGGTTCTGTGGGGGCGCTCGGTTATAGCCTTGGCCTTGCTCGGGGCCTTGGGGCTGTTCGGCCAGGCAGCATGGGGAACAACAACAACAACTGGTGTAATTAATGGTTACAGCGTGACATTTTGTAATGGAACTAGTGGTCTTATACCGTTTCGGTCGCTTTTTAAGGCTTGAGAGAATGTATCAAACATAGCCAAATAAAAGGATATTCGCCAAGCCTATGATTCTGTGATTTTACTTGATTAACCCTTTCAATAATGGAATTACTTTTGTAATATGTACTCAATATACTGTACTGGATTTGGGGGCTCATGACATTTATGAAGTAGCAAAGGCTATTGGTAACTTCACACTGGGGTTTTGGCCTTTTGAGTGATGGATATTGAGTTTAGGCTAGCCTAGGTCAAATTAGGCCTATTTATATTTATATTTTACAATCTTTAGATTACTACCTTTCATGATTCTAATAATGAGTTAGTTGTTTCATTATGCAATTGCATGCATTTCTATCCATTTTCCAATAATATTAAAATACAACCCTACTAGTGGGGAGGACTATAACCTACAAAGATCGGGATATGTGGTATTAAAAAAAGCACATATAAATAATATATATGGTGTCTAGGCCTAGAGATACTTTTGATACATTTTACTTTGATTTATGGAGAGATTAGTTACTGAGGGGGCTTTGTCCCCCTCTTCCCCCATGACTTAATGTCATCCTCATATATATTACCAACAGGGGCAAATAACAGGAGTCAAATTAGACACGAATGTAACTGCGAGTATGCGACTATGTAAACAAAGCGGGCGGTACACCCGCTAACGCAACTTTTACCAAAAAAAACAATCCTAGGCTAACTTACTTTAACCTACCCTAGGTAAGGATGGAGGAATTCGGGCGTATCGCCTGCCTTGTTTAGACTACTCGCATGCTCGAGATCACGTCCCCGTCTATTTTGACTGCCGTGGAATACAATAATAGGTTAAGGGGGCGGGTGCCCAACCCCGAAATGGGTTGAAATAGGGGAGCTATCCCCCCGCCAAAGGTGGCTTTCTAGGGCCTTTCCTAGCTGATGCTGAAAGGATTGGGTTCTAGTCATGTGGTGATGGGCTGGTCTATCAGAGTGAGAACTGAGCGATCTCTGCCATACCCATAGCTTACTCTGACTGTTCCTTTTACTTATATATTTCTAGATCTCAAATTGACGGCGTCTCATCCGTGGATTGACCTCCCAATCTACCAAGATTGGAAGCCAAAGCGTCACATTTTTCCTTTGCCCCTCAACTTTCTCTTCATAATTGCTGAGGGGCACAGGGCCCTGGGTGGGGCTTTGGTTTCCCGGGTGTTTCCGCACCCTCCTCAGCTCCCCGCCATGGAGTGGTTTCGGTCACCCAGGATTTATTGTGGTCGGCAGGGAGGGTTCTGTGGGGGCGCTCGGTTATGGCCTTGGCCTTGCTCGGGGCCTTGGGGCTGTTCGGCCAGGCAGCTTGGGGAACAACAACAACATAGGTTAAGGGCCCTCACCCCATGACTTATTATCATCATAATATTGCCAGCAGGGGGCAAAATACTCCTTCCCCTACCCTAACCTATATAGTGACAAACTATAAATGGGACTTCTGGGAAAATAGCCTATCCTTATTTAATCTGGACTAGGCCTAGCCTAATACACTGCAAACTACTGTACACAAACTGAGTTCATGGGAAAATATAACCTAGCAGAATCTAATAGCCTATAGACCTACTATAAACAATGTAAATGGTCCGACTTATGGAAAATAAAAATCATGAAAATTCTACCTATCCTAAATACAAGCCTACAACATTCACTTCCTCAATCAGTAGCCAGCCCTTGTTCCCTCAAAGGGTCGGGATATTCGGCAAGAAAAAGAGGTGACATAGGATGAACATACAGTAACAATTTGCCTGCAAAAAGAAAGCACACAAGCAATCCTACGAATGGATTAGCAAGCCTTCAATTAGTTTCACTTCCTCAACATCTCTCAAAAACTTTGTTAGGGGTTAATTATAGGATATTGCACGATTTATTATATATATATATATACAGTATATATATATATATATATATATATATACTGTATATATATATATATATATATACAGTATATATATATATATATATATACAGGTACCGGTATATAGGCAAAAAAAACACGAATACAATAGATGGGTAGCTCTCTCTGCCACACTGGAGTTTGTTTATTTTGATCAGCTGAGATTTATGTCCCGTGAATGGTTGATCCACCCAAACAATGGGATATAAGGAGCCCCGTGATTGGCTGTTGTTGTTGATGATGCTTTTATTTTATACTAGCCCACTGGGCCTAGGCCCTCTCAAGGCTAGTGTTGGAGGAGGTGGTACAGTTTTAAGTCATGTACTGTATATGTCAGTAGTTATATGTCATTGTATAAATTTATAGCTCTAAGGAAGTGATGAATAGGGGTGAAATTGAAAGAGTCTGAGTCAGAGAGGATGTCATGTAATGAGGTGTTCAGCAAGAATCGCCGTCTTTCAGATGCATAGACGGGACAAATACAAAGAAAGTGAAAAACAGTCAATGATGTATGGCAATGTAGGCATTCAGGTGGTTGACCACGAGGGGTGGACATCAGGTAACCATGTGTGAGGCGTGTGTGGCCTAAATGTAATCTAGTTAATAGGGTTTGGTCTGCGCGTGAACCATTAATTGAAGAGGGCCACAAGTGTATGTCATCCTTAATGGAGCGAAGGTGGCCAGTTAATGGTTGCGCTCTCCACTCAATTCGCCAAGCGTCATACACATGGCGACGGAGGACAGGGAGCATATCCTCCGAACGCAGCAAAGTAGCAGAGGGTGTACCATGACACGCTTGCTTAGCGAGGAATTCTGCACGCTCATTCCCAGGAATTCCTACATGCGCGGGGATCCAGCACAGTGTGATGGATCGATTAGCGCACTGTAATGTGTGTATTGTGTGGATGATAGTCTTGACCAATGGGTCCTTGGGGGCAAATACACATAAGGCTTGCAGTGCACTCTTTGAGTCACTACAGATAACGACCCGTGGAGAGTTCCTCGACAATGAAGAGATGGTGCTTAAAGCACCTTGAATAGCCCATAATTCAGCAGTGAAAACCGTGGAGTGATGGTGTAAGGTACTTTGATACAAACCATGGTCTGAAACTGCAGCGCAACCCACGGCATCCCCATTTTTCGAGCCATCGGTGTAAATGAAAACAGCCGGGATATGACCATCACCCGTGATTGGCTGAACAACATAAGGCACCCTAGAAGATTTAGGACAATTTAGGAGTTCCTAACCATTTAGGAACAGGATAGGACACCCTAAATTTTGTTTGAGTATACAACTTAAGACACAAGATAAGTTGTCCTAACCTGTTCATATCTTAGGGTGCCCTAAGTCAGTTAGGAAGTCCTAAGTGCCCCAAGTTAGAACAATTTTGAGTATCCGGCCCCTGAGCGACAAACCAATTTAGTGGGAGTAATAAATAACATAAGCGACACCTATAAAGTCCCTGTTTTCTCTCAACTGACTTTCCAAGAAAACGGAGAGAGATTAACAAAATGGCTGCCACCCCCCATCGCCAACTACCCTACCTGAGTACCCAGGTAGCCAGTTTAACACCTCCATGGATGCGCTAGATATAGGTAATTATAGGGGCCTGAAAATGCTTGACCAAATCATGAAAGTCTGTGAGAGTCTTTGAGGGTTTGATCAGGCAAAGCATCTCCATTGATTATATGCAGTTTGGTTTTATGCCAGGACGTGGTACAACTGATGCTATCTTCATAGTCAGGCAGATACAGGAAAGATACTTACTAAAAGGCAGGGATCTTTACTTTATGATTGTAGGCCTGGAGCAGGTCTTTGACAGGATGCCTAGAGATGTTGTGCAGTGGGCTATGAGGAAACTTGGTGTGGAAGAGTGGCTGGTGCGTGTGATAATGAAAATGTATGAGGATTCACGAAGTGCGGTGAGGGTGAAAGGTGTACTGAGTGAGGAGTTCACAGTCCGTGTTGGAGTTCATCAGGGTTCAGTGTTAAGCCCCCTCCTCTTTATTATGGTCCTGGAGGCACTGTCTAGAGATTTTAGATCCGGACTCCCGTGGGAACTGCTTTATGCAGACGATTTAGTCCTAATAGCTGACAATGTGCAAGATGCTGAGGCCAAATTCAGAAGATGGAGAGAGGGCAAGGCGAGCAAGGGTTTAAGAGTCAATATTAACAAAACCAAGGTTATGCATTGTAGATTGAGACGAGGCAATGTGGAAAAGAGCGGTGCATACCCATGTGCAGTGTGTGGAAAGGGTGTGGGCACTAACTCGATTCAGTGTAGCATCTGTCGATGTTAGGTGCACCATGGGAGTAAGCGTTGTAGTAGAATAAAAGGACCCTTGCCGAAGGATGAGTCAGAAATCGAGAAATTTGAGTGCGTAGCGTGCAAGGGCGAGCTTGTTTTAAATGAGGATCCTGTGGCTGTGAATTTTGAAAATGAGTCATTGGAGCTGGTGGACAAGTTTTGTTAGCTAGGAGATACCATCTCTGCCGGTGGTGGGGCCGAGGCTGCCACTGTCGCTAGAATTAGATGTGGCTGGGGGAAGTTCAGAGACCTGCTGCCAATTCTGACCATGAAAAGAATGGCTCTCCCCCTGAAAGGAAAGGTGTATGCCTCATGTGTTAGAAGTGCAATGACGTACAGTATGCCTCAGAAACATGGGCCGTTAAAGTAGAGGATGTCACAGAATGGAACGTAATGAGATGAGAATGGCGAGATGTATGTGTGGGGCCAAACTGCAGGATAGAATAACTAATGATGAGCTGAGGAGACGTTAAGGTATAAAGACTTAAAGAGTATTAGCGAGAAGATGCGTACTAGTTGTTGTTGTTGTTGTTGTTGTTGTTGTTCCCCAGGCTGTCTGGCCGAACAGCCCCAAGGTCTCGAGCAAGGCCAAGGCCATAAACTAGCGCCCCCACAAAATCCTCCCTGCTTACCACTAACAAAGCCCGGGTGACCGAAGCCACTCCAAGGCAGGGAGCTGAGGAGGGTGCGGTAACGCCCGGGAAACCAGAGCCCCACCCAAGGCCCTGTGCCCCTCAGCAATTCTGAAGGGAAAGTTGAGGGGTAAGGGAAAAATGTGACACTTTGGCTACCAATCTGCCAACTTCTAGGTTGGCAGTAGGGAGGTCAATCCACGGAAAAGACGCCGCCACTTGAGATCTAGAAGATATATAAGTAAAAGGAACAGTCAGAGTAAGCTATGGGTATGGCAGAGATCGCTCAGTTCTCACTCGGATAGACCAGCCCATCACCACTAGTAGACTGGGATGGTATGGGCATGTGGAGAGAATGGATGAACAAAATTGGGTGAAAAGATGCAGGTCTGTGATTGTGGAGGGAGCTGCACCAAGGGGTGGACCGAGGAAGACCTGGGATCGGACTATACGTGCCGATCTCGAATCCAAAAATTTGGCAAGTGAAGCAGCCCTTAACAGTGTTGCCTGGAATGCCGCCATTAGGACAAGAGACTGAAACTGAACGTATGTGTGGAGCACTCAGTCTTAAAATGATGTGTATGTATGTGTGTATATACAGTATTATTACCAGCTGACTGTCTCCCGACACTTGGCATGAAGTTCATGCCTTGTTATTAACTCCCCAAGTAGTTGCCTTTCGTATAACTTTTTGAATAGGCAAAAGATGATTGACAAACAAGGGAAAGGCAAGCCTGCTTTCACCAGAAGCAGGGGCAGAGGCTTCACACCCTTCGTTCCTTCTCCTTTCCCTCCACCTCTTTTTTTTCACAGCCAAAGAGGTTGCTTCAATGCTAGAGCACGGGGCTAACCCCTGAATAGAGGGATGGTCCATGGGGGGCGAGGTCGAGCTCAAACACAACACACTTACTCACTGTACCACCAACCTTTTCAAACAGTAACCCAGACCTCCTCCCCGATCCCATCAACATCAACAACAACAACAACCCCCAAGTAATACCCACCTTAACGCTTTACGAGCGGGCCCGTCAGTAAATTCTACTACCCGCCAAGCGGGTGGTTTTACCTTAAACGACCTTGTTTCTGTGCTCTTTTTCATGCATAAACAAGAGCCAGAGCGTAATACAATTATGTATCCCTGAAAGGGCAATAATTGAGCTTTCCAATGACACCAGAACCATCCTTCTACGACCACGCGTTCTCTTGCAACGATCGTGCAAGACGAAGGAAAAATCCCTAAAGTACGGTAATTTCCTTACATAATTCCCTGTCTAGGGAGGCAGTGAGTGTGGATGTGTGTGGAGGGGAGGGCAGTTGTCGCGCGGGACCCGTGCCGAACGGTCAGAGCCGACCTACGCTCCTCCCACCGCTCGTCTCTCTCTCAGAGCCAACCATTGCTCAAAATTGCACACCGCCTGAAGTCGGTCCCCACCACATAGTCCTTTCTTCTCTAGACCGACTTAAGTCCGGCGCCGCTAGACAAGGGTTAAACAAACTGATGCATTCCCTGGAAGAGGACTTCTCTTTGACCATGACCTGCAATTTTTAGAACCAGGTTACAGGTTCTTTCAGGGAAAAAATATCAGCTTGGCCCCAGAGGACCTGGGCAAAGACGACTTTGTCAAAAAAGGGTTTAGCTTGGACGTGGGTCACCAGACCACCTCTCAGACCTCAACAATCTTATTCGGGTATCCAAAGATGTCAGACAACTTATCAAAGAGATGTTAGACAGTCGTATTCTAGTACCAGTTCCCCTCCCAGTTTTCCTCCCCAGAATTTTCCTAGTACCGAAGAGAGACAGCCCCAAGTTTAGGCCAGTAATAGACTTGTTGACTTTCAACACCTTCAAAAACCAATAAAATAAAAATTTAAAACTTGCAAAAAAAAAAAAAAAAAACTGGGACGAGACAATATAAAGACAAAAGAACTAATCAAAATCACTATATGGAAATAATGCTTTAGCAAAGTAAAATTATAAAATTATAATGTAAAACTTGCAAAATAAACAAACCAAAACGTATACGAACACAGTAAAAAGACAAAACAACTAATCAAAATCGCTATGTGGAAAGAACGCTTAACCCTCCAGCTCCGGGGGCTATAGCTCGCGACTGTGCTGTGGTACCGGGTGTTTTGACGATCTTTGGGGTATGTTAACTCCTCTGTAATTCAATGAATATGGCATGTAATGTTATGAATAAAAAAGAATAATGTTCCACAAACCTTCCTCTGTCGAATGGCGTTGAGTAGAGATCTCTAGCCCATCTGGTTGCATAATGGTGAGCGCGGGTAGACGAGTGCTTTTCGGCGGCAAATTCTTCCCGCGTTCGGACGCGTCGCCCCGGCCATGGCTACGACGTACCGAGCCGCTCGTCGCGCCAAAGTATTTATCTCCCTTAGACGATTTTAGTGTTTGATATTGAGAATGTGATGTTTATTTGATATTTTTATAGTTATTTTGAGGCCAATTATATAAAGTATGTTTATTAGGGTATCACTGTCACTGATATTGCTAATTTTCACTCGATACCGTACATTTTATTAGTAATTGAGGTAGGTTATTGTTATACTAGGCACTGATTATTCGTTATTACAGGTTTATTATACTTTGGCCATCAAGTATTGTGTCTTGTGTCACTTTCACTTTGATAAATATGCTTTAGAGAGTGTCACTGTCACTGATAATGCTCATTTTCACTCGATACCGTACATTTTATTAGTAATTGAGGTAGGTTATTGTTGTATTAGGCACTGATTATTCGTTATCACAGGTGTTTATTATACTTTGGCCATCAAATATTAGGTCTTGTGTCACTTTCACTTAGTTATATGATTTGTAAATGTTTTATATACAATTTATTGTGTCTTTTTTCACTGATTTCTATATTTCTATAGGTATTACATGTGTCACTTTCACATATTATTATGGTGTAATTGTATTTGTATAAATTTTCTCATAATACATGACTTTTGTATAACATTTTAAATTGGTTTTCTTCCACTTTTTGCCTATATATATATAGTGTACATATTATCATTTTATTTGGCACTTTCAGTATGATTATTAGAACTCCAGCTTGGAGTGGTAATCAAAGAAGCACTCTAAAGCACAGAGTGCCACCTTGCACGCCACACACTCCATGGTTGACTTTTTACCTGACCTCGGCCTCACCCTGCTGTTGTAGCAGACATGGCACCGCTTCTGCTGCGTTCTTCCTGATTCATTCTGAGGCAGGGAACCAAGCCTGTGCCTAATCAAGTATTGAGCACACTGCAAGCGGTCAATAACGGCGGGCCCAGGATGTGCCACTGCCTTCTGTGGCGTAGCATACTTCTCCAGGAGCTCCGTCAACACCTGCTTTTGGAACCTCCGCAGGCTATTGAACTTCATGGGTGTGTTCACATTCCGAAGCTTGTATATGTTGTAGGCATTCAGAACTGACATGTCCACCATATGCAGAAAGAACTTTTTGTACCATCTGCACGAGGTACGCAGGCAGTCAATGAAGCCTATCTGCATGTCGGACTTGTCCACCAGCCTCATGTTGATGTTGTAGTCCAGGACAGCATCGGGCTTGGTCACCCTGGCCTGGGTGCGGCGATCCACCTTGCCAGTCTCCACCATTTCCCCCTTGTGGATGGTGGTCAGGAGGTTGACCTTCCGCTGGTCGTGCCAGTGGATAGCCAGAATGGGCCCCCGACTTCTTCTTGAACACATCACCTTTTTTGGTCTTTGGAGGGAAAGGTGGCATGCCCTTCCTTTTCCCTCGTACTGTGCCTACAGTCCCCGTCTTGCGCTCATGCAGGTACTGTGAGAGAGTGGGGGACGTGTAATAATTGTCCGTATAGAGGACGTGATTCTTATGAAAGTAGCGGTCCATCATGGCTTGCACCACTGCTCCGCCAAAGCCAATGAGGGGGTCCACAAGCAAGTCCCCTTCCTTCCCGCTGTAGACCAGGAAGTCAAGGACATAGCCAGTTTGGCAGTCGCACAGCACAAAGAATTTTATGCCAAAGCGATGTCTTTTTGAGGGGATGTACTGCCGGAAGCTGATCTTTCCCCGGAACAGCACAAGAGACTCGTCAATGACGACCTTGCGGAAGGGCTTGAAGTAGGAGGTGAAGCGTTCTCGCATCATCTCGTACAACGTCCTAATCTTCCACAGCTTGTCTGGGAGGTGGAAGTCAAGGTTGGTGACAAGATGGAGCGCTGCGAGGATATCAAGGTACCGGTCGCGAGACATATATTTCCCGAAGGCAGGGGTGAATATGAGATCATTGGTGATCCAATAGTCAGGCAACTTATGCTTCTTGACATGAGGCATTAGCATGGTGAGTGCCAGGAACACCATGAACTCTTTATGAGTCACTGGGGTCCACTGCCTCATGTGGCCCTTGGTCACCTTGCCCAAAAAGTGGACCTGGTATGGGTGCTGCTTATTTGTCTCTTTGACAACATAGCCTACCACCTCCTCATCAAAGAAGGCCTCAAATAGTTCGTGTGGTGGAGCATTGGGGCCTGCAGGAAAATTGGGGGTAATGCCTGAACCCTCCAGTACCTCATCAAAAGCTGGCACATCAGGGTTGTATCCATCCCCATCAACTACGTCTTGCCACTGAAAAACGTAGAATGGGTCTTGTCTACGCTGACGAGGAGCTCCAGCTGGTGGCCCAGCACGCCCACGGCCAACTCGGGAGGCCCGAGCCCTAGGGCGGCGAGGGCGTCGGTCAGGACGTCGGGCAGCACGACGGGCAGCACGACGCCGGGCCAAGCGGATGGGTCTAGGGCTGTCGATGTCCATATAGTCATCGTCAGAGTGGTCATCTTGCCCTGACGGTGGACCTATGTAATCATGGCCAGAGTCTTCAGAGAGGTGCCCTTCATCATCAGTGGCCCCCACATAATCTGGCGGGGAACGAGTGATGCGTGGGCGGCGTGCGGGTGGGCGAGGTGGGGAAGGAGTGGCAGGTGAGGCTGTGTCCCCCCGAGGTCCTGGGCTCCTTGGCCTGCGACGAGTGACAGAAAGCAATGCTTCACTGTCACTAGGCCCAGGTATTGGTGATGCGAGCTCAAAGACTTCTTCAGGAAGACATGTTTGTGCGAGAGTATCGTATAGACTGAAATCATCCATAGGTTCACCAGAGACCGTGAAAAAACGTGACCAATCAGGGGGACTGAACATAGCGTTAAAAGTGTCCTTCGAAGCAGGGGTATACGTGTTACGCTTACGCCTTTGTCGGTTATGCGAAGGTACAAACGGTTGAAGCGTGTGATGGGAGAGGAATACGGCAAGGTCTTTTCCTGTACCTGCATCAATGGCCCGTTGAGATCGTGGAGGTACAGAAGCAGGTTTAATTGAGGTAGTAGATCCTGCATCCGGAGGGAAGATGGTAACAGATGTAGTCACAGACGGGTCAGGGATGCAAGAAGCATCCGTAGGGGTGTCAGCTGAGTGCATGCGAGCTTCTTCATTAAGGTTGTCAACGGAATGAAGAGGTAGGCTAAGGCTAGAATCATAATCTGGTATTTTAAGTTAAAGTCGAGACTGTGGGGTTGTCATCACTATTATTGATCACAGAGGCAGTACTGTGCATAGGAATTGATGCCGGGGAGATCACCTGATGGATCTCACTACCCGACGATGGAGAATTCGTCACAGTAGCCTTAGGAGGTTTGCCAAGGTCTGTGGGTGCCATGCCTGAGTGGGGAACTCCGGCACTGTTGGCAGCAGGGGAAAGGTCCTTGAGGCAGTCCAATTTCTCGCAGGGGTCAGCGTCGGAGGGGGCAATTTTAGATTCCATAGGACGAATATTTCTAAATTCATCTGACTCAGATTCCAAACCCACCATGGAGCCACAATTAGAGGATGGGACGACCGCCCTAGGAATTCTTGCAGATATACACCCCGACTAATGCACCTTAAGGGACGTCGATCCGTCGATCGCCGACCCAGCACAAGGGTTAGGGTTTGGCATAAAAGTTTCCCCTCGCTCGAACACGTCGGGTACCACAGTTCGACGGGTGTAGGGATTGCCGACCCACAACACCCTCCAACGAAACCAAAGAGTGAGTACGGTCGTTTACCTCATGACAGTCACGGTGCTCCCAAAGGAGGGGGCAGCGGGAAGAAGGGAAAAACGGAAAACAGAAAGGATGAGAAATGATAGGGCCCACTACAATTAGTTGGGGGCGGCAGGAAGGGTGGGCATGCGGGCATGCACTCCCCTCCTGCCGCCTCCGTCATCCCCCGCACGTGTTCAAAAGTGAAACCAACGAAGCAGGCAGAGCGGGGGGGAAAACCTGATGTCATGGCCTTACAGGAAGTAAGACCAAAAAAATGCTAGAATTGAAAGGGAACTGGTGGAGTATAGTTTGGAGGGTTATGAGTTATATGAGAGGAATGCTATTAGAGCAGAGGTCGGAAGAGGACTGTTTATTTATGTAAGAAAAGAGCTTAAGGTTTTTTTTTTTTTTTTTTTTTTTTTTTTAAGAGACAATGAACGGAGGAAGGAAAAACACAGATAAAACACAAAGGTCCATGTGCCTAAAGCATCATCATAAAATGTTTGTAACAACTGGATTTAAACATTTGTTGATTGTAAGTTTGTGGAAAGCAATTCGAGGGAAGTGAATTCCAAAGAGTAGTAGCTCTGGGGATAAATGAATTCTGATAAGCAGAAGTTCTGCATTGTGGAGGAGAAAGTGTAAATTCATGGGCGCTCTCAGCTGCCCTAGTTCTACGGGGAAAGATGTGGAGAGGCGGCACAATTGAAGCAAGTTCCTCGGAACAATTGCTGTGAAAATATCTGTAGAATAATGCAAGGGATGCAACGTTTCTTCGTATGGCTAATGTAGGAAGGTCCTGTGTGATTGCAGGGTTATTGATTAATCTAATAGCTTTATTTTGAATTTTGTCCAACTGCCTCAATGCAACCACTCCACTTCCACCCCACAGAGGTGAACAGTAATCCATCTGAGAGCGCACATGACTTTTATATATTACGGCCAACTGCTCGTCAGAGAAGAATTCTCGAACTCTGTACAGGAGTCCCAGTTTTTTAGAGGCATTCTTAGCAATGCTTCTAACATAATGTGTCCAGCTCAAGTTAGTAGTTAATGTTACACCGAGAATGTCAATACTAGGGGAAGTGGGAATATTTACATCATTAAAAAATATATGGGAGTCAGTGAGATTCTGTCGGTTAGAAAATTGAATGTACTTGGTTTTCTGTGCATTAAAGGAAACTAGATTCTCTTGTCCCCATTCATTAATTCTAGAAAGGTCCTGGTTCAGAGAAATTGCAGTGTTTATTTTTGAATTTATAAGATCGGGTTGGGTGAAAGAATTGGTAAATGTGAAGGAACTGTGGAGTGTTGAGTCATCTGCGTAGGAATGTATTGGATTATGAGTGGTAGATATGAGATCATTGATATGAATGAGGAACAGAGTTGGGGCCAAAACTGATCCCTGGGGAACACCAGCATTTATTGAGTGAAATTGAGAATAAAGGCCATCTACCATTACATGTATTTTTCTGTTATGAAGATAAGAAGAAATTAGTGGAACTAATGATGCAAGGCCGTAGTGTGACATCTTCGACAATAAGGATTGATGCCAGACTCTATCAAATGCCTTTGATATATCCAGTGCTATTGTATGTGTTTCACCATGTTGGTCTGTAGCTTGGTTGATTTGATGCGTAAGAAGGCAAAGAATGTCTGCAGTTGATCGACATCGTCTAAAACCATATTGCCTATCACTGATTAATTTATTATTCTCCAGATGCTTAATTATGTGATTATTTAATATAATTTCAAAAACTTTGCCAAGAGTGGAAGTTATAGCTATTGGTTAAGAGGTGGATATGAGACAGCAGTATTGTGAGTATTTGTGTATTGAAGTAATATGTGCAAGAGGATCAATTCTAATTGCCTCTATATATAGAAGCCCAAATAATAGTAGGGGAGAGGATGATAACCTATTGAAAGCAATGGAGGAAATAGATAATAGAGAGAACAAATATAAGATTTTGATTGGAGATTTCAATTTGCCAAGGATCAACTGGGCAAATTGTACTACTCCAGTGGGACAGGGTAGCCTGGAAAACAAGTTTATAGAGAAAGTGAGAGATTGTTTTTTTAACGCAACATATTACAGAGATGACAAGATATAGAGATGGGACGCAGGGGAGTGTACTTGATTTGATTTTTTTTTTTAGCAATGAGGAGGATATAGTGGAACATGTCAATGTGAATAGCCCTATAGGTCGTAGTGACCATGCCTGTATAAGCTTTAGTTGCAATATTAAAACAGAGAGGGATAATAGAAGCAATAGAAAAATATACATGTATAATAGAGCAGATTATGAGCTGCTGAGACGGTGTTTGGACATTGACTGGGGGGAATACTTGAACGGTGAAGACGCTGAAGGAATGTGGAGGAAAATTAGAGTCAAACTGGAGAATGCTGTATCCAAAGGTGTACCAGTAAGGGAATATAAGGATAAAACAAAATTGAGGAAAAGAACGAACCCAGAATTGCCAATGAAAAGAAAGCTTTGGACATTGATAAGAAGAAAGAAATTATTGTGGGAAAGACTAAAATTGTTAAAAAAGAACAGGGGGTCTAGTATAGAAGCTAAAGAAGTGGATCTGGAACGCAGACAAATAAACAATAAAATAAGGTGGGAGACAAAGAAAGGGGGTGAAGGAGAGGAAGAGAGAGAGATTGCTAGAAATGTGAAGGATAATCCAAAAATATTCTGGAAGTACATTCAGGAAAAGTTAACAAGAAGAGTAGGGATCCCAGAGCTGGTAGGGGGGTTGGACGATGGGAGTAGAGCGGAGACTGATAAGGAGAAAGCAGAGGTGCTGGGGAAATTCTTTGGGGGGGTACTAACAGTGGAGTTGGATGATGCAGTGCCTACTATTCCCATCAAACAGGCACCGGCACTAGAACTAATAGAGTTTTCCCATGCTAGAATAAGAAGGGCTATAGAAAAAATGAACAGAAGTAAGTCCCCGGGACCGGATGGGATACACCCAAGAATCATAAAGGAAGGAGGTGAGATGTTAGTAGAACCATCGAAAATGTTATTTGAGGTATCGTTTAATACAGGACAAATCCCGATGGACTGGAGAGAGGCGAACATAACAACTATATTTAAGAAGGGAAAGAGAAATGACCCAGGGAATTATAGACCACTCAGTTTGACAAGTGTTGTGTGTAAACTAATGGAAACGGTAATTAGAGAAGGAATAATGGAGCATATGAAGTCAAACCAATTTTTCAGTGGGAGACAGTTCGGATTCTTGCCGGGGAGGTCAACGGTACTACAGCTAATTAAGGTGGTAGATGATTGGATGCAAATTCTAGAAGGCTCGGGGTGGAGGGAAATTACAAGTGGGGTACCTCAGGGATCTGTGTTGGGACCACTGCTGTTTGTTATATTTATCAACGACTTACCTGAAGTTATAACTAATGGAAGTGAGGTATAATTGTATGCGGATGACACTAAGCTGTATAGAAGAGTGAGGAGTAAGGAAGATGTGGGTTTGCTTCAAGGAGATGTGGAGGGCATGAAGGGATGGTCTGAGCATTGGTTAATGCCTTTTCATCCAAAAAAATGCAAGTACATGCGGATTGGGACAAGCAAGATAGACAAGGTAGGATACAGTATGTATGAAGCGATGGAGGAAGTGAATGCAGAAAAGGATATAGGAGTAGTGATAGACAATAAGTTAAATTTCTCAGAACATTTAGCGGAAAAGATAAACAAAGCCAATAGAATTGTAGGGCTGATAAGGAGGACATTTGTGTCACTTGACGAAGAAATCTTCAGGAATCTCTATACAGCGCTGGTTAGGCCGCACCTGGAATATGCGAACCAGGTGTGGGCTCCATATATGGTAAAGGATATAGAAGCAGTGGAGAAAGTGCAGAGGAGAGCTAGCAAGCTGGTACCAACGTTGAAGAACGCGGGCTATGAGCAGAGGTTGAGGACACTGGCATATAGGAGAAAGAGAGGGGATATGATAGAGACTTGTAAGATAGTGTCAGGAAAGTATGATGAGGATGTGTGTGAAGGTATCTTCTTGATGCGGGAGGGAACAAGAACGAGAGGACACTCTAAGAAAATTTACAAAGAAAGAAATAGGCTTGAGAAGGCAAAGAACTCATTTTGTGATAGAGTGGTAAATGAGTGGAACGCACTGCCCCAGTATGTAGTCGATTCCGAATCAATAAGGGAGTTTGAAAGTAATCTTGATAAAGCATGGGGAAGACAAGATTTGAAGTTTGATTGTAAAACAAAAATACAGAATAGTAAAAATGTTGCGTCTGCTACCGCCGCCGCCAACACCGTGAACGACTGCAGCAGTGCAAGTACTGGTACTGAGCTGGATACACAGGCCTAGTTTGCCTTTTTCCAGAGGATCTACTGTAAGAAACTTAGTTCTTTTATACTAATATTGAACTTTTTTAGTGACTGCTTTCGGCGATTCTAGGCTAGGCGTGGGGGGTCTTTCGATCCCTTCTGTTTAGTCTGGGGGACAATGCCCTTCCTTTCTCTCACATACAGTTTCTAGGGGGCATATCTCCCCCCTTGAAGTTCCTTTCCTTGTCAAATCTGACTGGGTGGGGGGCCTAGGACAAACACTTCAAAGGAAGGTGGCCCTGTCTCAAGGTTTAGTTCTCGCTCAGGAGTGAGTTCCTGTCCTTGTGCTTGTGGTTTACTTGGGGACTTTTGGATGTTTCATGCATGCTTCTCTGCCTGCTTTGATTCTGCCTCCTCCTGTCATGCTTCACTGTCTGCATTATCTGTAATACTAGCAGGCCCCACCCTATGGTGAGGTCTTTTCTTCGGTGTTTTATGGTTGGATACTCTCCATACCCCGCTCGTCATGATATTCGGTGATAGGGGGTGGGGGGAAGGGGGTGGGGGGGTGGGGGGAGATCTCCTTGTGTACCCTATGCCCTCCCACCCGGGCCTTGGCTCCGCTCAGTCAGCGCTGACTGCTTCCACCTCTCCTCTAGGTGTCTGGGGTGGCTAGAGTGGTCTGCTAAGTAGGTGGCCCTAGCCCTAGAGCCGTTTTTCGCTCTGGTGCGTCTTCCGGCTCTTCTGCCTGCGGTCTAGCTCCTTGAGATTTTCGTGCTCTCTTGCATGCTCTTCCTCTGCCTTCTCGTGTCATGCCTCATGTGTCATGCCTTATGTGTGCTTCTGGCAGGCCCGGCCCCGCCTCGCCTCTAGGTGGGGCTTTTCTCTTTGGTGGTCTGCTCACTGCTAGTCTTCCGCTGCTCTCTGGCGATGTCCGACCTTTCCCGCCACTCACGCTTCTCCAGGGTTTCTGCTCCTTCAGCGGTCTCCTCTTTCTCTGCTCGTCTGTGCCATCGGGCCTTACGGTTTCTGCTTCTTGATTTCAAGGAAAGGGAGAGGGGGGAAATGACTCATGTGGCAGATGGCCCATATCCTAGGGCTGGTTCACGCTCTGGTGCCAATTCCTGCCCCTTTGCTGGTGGGCTCTTGAGGCTTCAGTCCATCAAGCGTGCTCCTTCTGTCCGCCTCGCTGCCTGCTTCTTTACTTGATGCATCTTTTCCTTCCAATACGCGTTTTCCTGTCACGGCCTCCTCTTGCCCCTGCTCTCCATGCTTCTTTCCCGGCTCTCTTCGCTGTTGCTCTGGGGGCTGGGTTATCTCTTGGCTTTCTGTTGCTGCGCACTGACTGTGTGCTCTTTTCGCCGGCGGCACTTATGGGATTAATTAGTTTGGTTCCAGGACCCCGAATTGTTCCCCTATCCATCTATATTACCCACCTTTTAGCTCAAACCAAATCATTATATGAGTATTTTATGTTATATTGCAGATGCAGTTATAACTACATCTGCAATATAACATCCAACTGGCCAATAAAACACCCACACACCAAGTTATGGGATCGTAAGGAATCAGCAAGAGTGGTGTCAATTTTGCTACTCTTCCGCTAGACCTAACTTATTCGCTAGACCTAGAGGTTTTTACTATTATATAGCGGCAAATGTTTACATCTAGCGACACAAATTCTGGTGATAATATGGAGATTCGAGCCAGATTTGATAGTGTTATGCCAGGTTTTTACTGGGGTTGATTGGTTTGAATAAGTGGATTCTTCCTAACTGGATAAGTTAAAATTGCTTTACCACAGACACAGAAAGTAATAGAGGATAATTATAACAAGACGTGCATTCATATTCTATTTATTGGCACAAGAATATCGCATACGTAAGGGCTAAAATAAATGGTCAAGAACAACAATAACAGATGCACGAACGAGGCTCCACTACGTCTGACTCGTAAGACTGGGTTATTCTATGCAATATCTAGGTGAGTATCGTGGACCGCCTTCTAATCGAAGTACAGTATTACACTTGTCCTGTATTTATTTCAGAGATAAGGATAGCACTCCTTTCAATCTAGGATTTACACTTGTGCTGAGATAAGCTACGTGGTGATTATATATATACAAACTTTTGGTTTTGATATGCGTAGAGTTATTTTGAGTTGGAAGCTGAATGTAAATATTTTTCTGAGTTAATTCACTATGGTGCTTACGCATAAGTTAACTTGAATTTATTTGTTATTTTCTTTACCAGATTTATTATCAGTACTTCCCTGATTTATTTGGGCTTCACTAGTACTTTCTCTCGCTTTTTGCATAAGCTCGTAGTATCCACTGTTTCTGGAATACTTCTTTTTATATAGAGGTATTTTGACTAATTTCCACTGTTGATCATTTTATACACTTTCTCTATAAATACACTAAGTATAGATCCTTTTCACAGTTATTTCTCTTGTGTATTATAATGGTATAGTAACTTCACTTTCGATTTGTAGAATAAGTAATCCTGTCTCCTGGTAGATGCAGATGAGTTGGCCGTGGGGTTTATCCTGTCGTGACTGGGTTCCCACAGTTTTACTCGAGCTCTTGGACTTGGGACCTTAAATACTATCTACCATATGCCATTGCATAAGTAAAATAGCATCGAGTTAACGCAGGAGAGAACTCACTGACTACTCTGGTCTTTATAAGAACTTTGATGCAGAACTTTTAGAACTGAGGGTTGATGAGTTTATTGTGTGTTTTGGTCTATCCCGGATAAAGCTACTATCCCATTGGTAGCGTACTTTATCCACAATAGCGCCGGTTGAGGTAGGGAAGGATATTAGTTAGCTTCTATTGAAGAGTCTAATAACCAGCCTTGTTGATACCCACTACAAACAATTTAAGCAGGGTAACTTCACTATTCCAAACTGTCTTCCGTCCATTGATCACAAGAACAATTCTTCCTACCGAGTCCTCAATTGACTAACTGGCTTCCGTCCATTGATCGCAAGAAACAGCTTTCCCATTGAGTACTGATATGAAAATCGTCGGTAGTAATATTCCCCTTTTCTCAGTGCCAGTTCGGTGGTGTGGTTGGGTGGTAGAAAGGCGCCTGGCTGCAGGATGTCCGTGGTGGTTATTTCCCTGTGGCTTTGAGTTGTGGTGTGGTGCCTTAATAGTACAGTAATTCTTAATTTTCTTCTTCAGGGCGGTGGTGAAGTTGAGGGGAAGAAGGACCCCTAGACTTCTGGTGTTGATGGTGCCATTTCTTGTGTTGTCTTTTCTTTCTCTTCTCCTCATTATTCTGTACTTCAGGATTGTCCATGTTGGTGAATAACTTCTTTCCTGTGGTTGGAGAATGTGTTATTTCGATGTTAATGACTTCTTGTATTTCTTGATAGATTGGCGGTTGTTCTCTTTTTGGCTTGGTGTGGTGGGCAGAGAAAGAACACAGGCCATTTTTTTTTTTTTTTTTTTTTTCTATGTGATTGAGGGAGGGAAAAGGCATAACTGCCTATAGCGAGTGCCTCCCCATAGTTGAAAGAGTGACAGGGCCAAAATCAAGGGACGTTCGAGCCAAAATGCCTGGACACACGGAGTTAGAAGCAATTTAAGTCATAGGAAGAGGGAAAGACTGATTCTGGGAGAGAGTTCCAGAGCTCAGCTGTTGAGTAGAAGAAAGTTTGAGAGTAATGTTTCACTCTTGGGTTGGAGAGTTGCACAGAGTAGGGGTGGGATTGAGTTGCAAGACGGGTACCACGTGCCCTACGTAAAGGAGGTGGTATGCACTGGGATAGCTCTGAGGAACACTGATTATTATAGTAGCGATAGAATAGCGAGAGAGATGCAACATTGCGGCGGAGAGAGAGAGATTGCAGAGTTGGTGAGTGGACGGGAGTTAATGATACGAAAGGCCTTCCTTTCAACTTTGTCTAGGAGAGCGGTGTGAGAGGAACCTCCCCACACATGTGAACAATACTCAATACAAGGGCGCACTATGCCCCTGTACAGAGCAAGAAGCTGTGCAGGGGAAAAGAACCCCCTAAGGCGGTTGAGCACACCCAGCTTCTGGGAGGCTGCCTTAGCAAGACTGGTAATATGGTCCTTCCAAATGAGAGCAGAAGAAAAAGAGACACCAAGAATATTGAGAGAAGATGAAGGGTTGATTTTTGTATTGTTGAAGAATAAGGGATAGTCCGCTGGGGGATCCTGACGGGTAGATAGATGGAGAAATTGGGTTTTGGAAGCATTAAAGTTAACAAGGTTTTCTCTGCCCCAATTGGAAATAGTATTTAGATCAGAATTTAAGGCTTCATTACGTTTGTCGTTGAGGGATTGCTGGCTGGGGCGTTCTGAAAAACTAATGGAGTAGTGTAAGGTTGAGTCGTCTGCGTATGAATGGATGGGAATTGAGGTACAGTTAAGGAGATCATTTATAAAAATTAGAAAGAGAATAGGAGATAGGACAGAGCCCTGAGGAACACCAGAGTTTATAGGGTGAGGAAGTGAACAATGGCCGTCCACAACCGCGGCTATGGAACGGCCGGAAAGGAAATTAGAGACAAAGGCACAGATGGAGGGATAGAAACCGAAGGAGGGTAGTTTAGAAATTAAAGATTTATGCCAGACTCTATCGAAGGCTTTCGATATGTCTAGTGCAATAGAAAAAGTCTCATCGAAGTCCCGAAAGGAGGATGACCAAGAGTTAGTAAGATATGAAAGAAGATCACCAGTAGAGCGACCCTTAAGGAAGCCATACTGGCGATCTGAGAGCAGATTATGAGAAGAGAAATGCTTAAGAAATTTGGAAGCAAGAATAGTTTCAAAAACTTTAGAAAGACAAGAGATAAGAGCAATTGGACGATAGTTGGAGGGTTGAGAGCGGTCACCCTTCTTTGGGACAGGTTGAATGTGAGCAAACTTCCAGCATGAAGGGAAGACGGTAGAGGATAGACAGAGATGAAAGAGTTTGCCTAGGCAGGGAGTCAGCACAGAAGCACAGTTTTTGAGAACAACAGGAGGAACACCGTCCGGACCGTACGCCTTATTAGTGTTAAGCCCAGAGAGGGTAGAAAGTACATCTTTAGAAGAGATTAGGATATTAGGCATAAGTAAGAGAGAGGAGGGCGGAGAGGGAGGAATAGCACCGGAATCATCCAAGGTGGAGTTTCTAGCAAAAGTTTGAGCGAAGAGTTTAGCTTTGTCAGAGGAAGAAGTGATGGTTGTGCCATCAGAGTGGGAAAGGGGAGGGAAAGACGAGGAAGAGAATTGTTGGAGAGGTTTTTGGCTAGATGCCAGAAAGCTTGGGAAGAGCTAGAGTTGGATAGTTCAGTGCATTTATTATTGATGAAAGAGTGTTTGGCAAGTCGAAGAACAGATTTGGCTTGATTCCGGGCAGAAACATATGAAGAATGAGAGTCTTGAGTTTTAAGGCGTCGGTACCGTTTGAATGCTTCCTCCTTATTGCGGACAGCAGTAGAACAGGCGTGAGTAAACCAAGATTTTTTAGCATTAGTTTGAGAGAAAGAGAATGGAATGTATGCTTCCATGCCCGATAGGATTACCTCGGTAATGCGTTCAGCACTCTCCGAGGGTCCTCGGCCATGAAAGCAGAAATCATTCCATGATAATCAAAGAAGTACTGCCGAAGAGCCTCCCAGTCGGCAGTGCCAAAGTGCCACAAGCGCCGCCGGCTAGGAGGATCGGGTGGCCGTACTGGAGAGATAGGACAGGTGACAGAGATAAGTTTATGGTCGGAGGAGCCCAAAGGAGAGAAAAGATCGACAGTATAAGAAGAAGGGTTAGAAGTTAGAAACAGGTCAAGAATGTTGGGCCGATCTCCGATGCGATCCGGGATATGGGTGGGTTGCTGAACTAACTGCTCTAGGTCATTTAGGATAGAAAAGACGTAGGCTTGTTCACCAGGTGGATCAGTAGTGTGAGAGGAGAGCCATTGGCGGTGGTGAACGTTGAAATCTCCTAAGATGGAGATTTCTGAGAAAGGAGAAATGGATAGAATGTGTTCCACTGTAGAGTTTAGATAGTCAAAGAATTTGGGAAAGTTGGTAGAGTTAGGGGAAAGATAGACAGCACAGAAATATTTAGTAAGAGAATGACAGGAAAGTTTGAGCCATAAAGTTGAGAATTCAGAGGAGTCGAAATCGGGAACACGAGAGCAAGTGAGTTTGTTGTGCACATATGCACAACATCCGCCTTTGGCTTTGAAACTAGGATAGAGAAAGTAGGAGGATACAGAGAAGGATACATTGCTGGCCTTGCATGTTGGGGGAGTTGCTTTTCTGTTGTCTTGGCCTTGCGTGGTTTGTATGGGCTTGGTGAATGAAGGTGTGCATTGTTTGCAAGACGTGCACTTGTTAGATTTATTATCCTCATAAATGCGGTTGGAAGAAGAAGAAAGAAGAAGAAGGTGGGAATCTTGTTGCTCGGGGCTTTGGTAATTTATATTTGGCCTTCTGGTTTGTTCTGGGGCAGCTTATGTGGTTTGCAGGCTGGAGGTAGATGGAGTGGACAGTGGTTGCAAGTTTGTAGGTTTGGAATGTTGCAGATGTGTAATCGGCGAGAAACTGATCACATGTTTTTCTCTGTCTTGCGGGGGTATATAATTGTCTGCCCTTAAGTTGTTTTCTTTGATGCGGGAGGTTGACCTTGAGTGTGTGGGAGTAGTGGTGGAGATGGTGGAGGTAGAGGTGGAGATCTCGGTATGTTGGCTGTGGCGGTGGTGGTAGGCTACAGGCGTGGTGAGAAGCTTTTCCATTATTTCACTACCTTCTCCATAATGATAGCCACGACCCCGTGACTGGAGCTGGTAACTCCAGGCACTTTCGTGGTGAGAAACAAGTTTGCATTTGTCGAGATATTCCCACCATTTCAGTGAGCGAGCATCTGCTGGTTTGCTCAGGGTATCATTATAGGTTTGACTCCTGTAAGGAGATAAAGAAAACCTAATATTTAGTAGTGGCCCCGTAATCATTGACGAACATGCCTATTACATAAGGCATCCTCTTCAAACACTAATCCACCGTAGTTTGAATCTACCGCTCAGAGCATTTAAAATCTGAGGAGCCTTCATCATGAGTGCACGCGACCTCACTCATGGCTTCAGTCATTATAAATTGGGTTCTCACTACGAAAAAACTTCGTAAAAAATAAAAACAAAAAGAAAATAAGAATAACTATCCAATAAGCTTTCCATCATATCGTGGATGTACTTGTGTGGATCTTTGACCAGACGCTGATTCAGGCGTCATTCTTCCTTCACTGACATATCAAGCAAACCAAAATCCTTAATACATCAACGAATGGGAAGGGGATGGTCGGGAGGGCCCCAGTCGTCAATGATTACGGGGCCACTACTAAATATTAGGTTTTCTTTATCTCCTTACAGGAGTCAAACCTATAATTTATTAGTGGCCCCTCCATCATTGGCGAACATGCCTGATTTCTAAGACTGGAGGGGGACATTCGTAATCATATCATAACTCTAGAAAAGCAGATAATCAAACAACCACATAGTATTCTTACTTTGAAAATATATATAAATACGGCGCAGCCCATATATATACAAAAAAGGGGTTCAAGCAGGTGCTTCAAAGAAGCCTGCTTGACAAAAAAGGGTAACTCTGGAGATTCTGTGAACAGATCTGTAGTTACAAAGGCACCCCACTCAACGAGTGGTGACAAAAATAACAAGTTATAAGTTTACATGTGCACATAATAAACCCCATAATATTCGTGGAAATAATTTGCAAAAGATCTCCACTGTTTAATACTAAATTGCTTTCACAGCTAAAACTACTATAACAACCCTGTTGTTTGTACTAACATTGTATTAGCACAATTTCTCGCAGAGAAATTTTCATATCACATTATCCATAAATTGTATCACAGCTCTTACATTCCGGCGGGGTCTAGGGTGTCCTATGTTACACTGACTGCACCCCCCCCCCTTTTTCCTTGAAAGTAAACAAAAGTGACTGAAGGGCCACCTAGACCCTCTGCCTTAAAGCTATACATGGTAAGGATGGTTTGTCTAGAGCAACTGACAAGTATCTAGTCAAAAACGTATGATTAGACGCCCACAACTGTGTGGACGAAAAATCTTCTACTGAAAAGTTCTTCAGGAAACGTAAAGAGGCTGCCCATTTGCGTAAATCGTGGGCCCTACCCACAACGCCGGGATTACTCTCTTTAATGACTTCGACCAGAAGAGAAGCTAATCTCCGTTTCAGTAAGCGTTTACCCGTACTCGCTACCCACAAAGCACTTTGGGGGTTTAGAGGAGCCACTCTCAAATATTTGGTTAGAGCTTGCACTGGACATAGATTATGGTGCACCTTTCCCCTTTTTAACGCCGGCACCGTGAACTCAGAAAACACGTGTGCACTGTGCTTATTCTTGGCTACAAATCCCGGGGAAGGTGCAATGTGAATACATTCATTAAGTCTACCAAACCTAAGGCAATTAGGTGTGTTGCTCATCGCCGCCAGCTCAGACACTCTGTTCCCGGTGGCCAAAGCCAAAAGGAATACAGCCTTTTTTTAAGAGTAATGCAAAATCTTCAGTATTATGGTACAGACGAGAGTGAAGTAAAGACAATGCCTTGTCCAGAGACCAAGTAGGCATGAGCTGACGGGGAGGTGGGCGGAGTTTAAAACATGCCCTCATAAAACCTGTTTCCTCCGCTACCGGTATGGAGAGACCTGTAAGGTCTAAAAAGGGCACTCTAATCGCAGTTAAGTGATTTTTTAACGTTACCACAGATAAACGTTTCTGCTCAAACAGATAATTTAAATAATTAAAAACTAATGCGACGATGCTTTGTCCAGAGACCATGTAGGCCTGAGCCGACAGGGAGGTGGGCGGAGTTTAAAACCTGCCCACATAAATCACTTTCAGATAAATGTTTCTGCATGAACAGATAAATTAAATAATAAACAACCAACGCCACCGAGGGCACAGCTCGTTTTGTTCGAAAATCCGAGACGTAAAAGCTTGCCAATGCGATGGAAACTGTCGCTTTGTGGACTGGGTATATTGATTCGTGAATATCTTGGTCACGTCGCTACCAGATGGTGCTAGCCACTTGGCCTCCTGAATGTCCAAAATGAACAAGTCCACAAGGTTTCTAGGTTGCCAATTGTGTTCTAAGTGGAACAACCCGACCAGGAGTGACACTGGGTGCGGGCACCACGTGTTCAAATGCTGGTACCCCACTGCGCCGGCCACAGGGGCGCGATTAGCGAGACTACGCCTCGCTAATCCTGTAGTTTGTGGACTACGTGGCACATTAGAGACGCGTCTGGCGGCGGAAAATAGATAAATGGAAATCAACCTGTTCTCGTTCGTCATCAGAGCGTCAGGTTCGTCCGCCGGCGTTATCGGCCGGCGGGTGAGGTATGACTGTGAGTATCGCCAAACACCTTGGCTGTGGCTGTCCCTCGCTTGCGAGCTCGGTATACTCTCTGAATGGGAGCCCTCGTCCGAGTCCCGTAAAGGTTTATGATAATTAAAAGCTCCCATAGCTCGTTAACACATTGAAAGTAGAGCTGGTGAGCAAAATCATAAAGTATACTAATTAAGTTAATTTATATTTAAGTGTATTAAAATAAATTACTATAAATAAACATAATATTATCATAATATAATCATAGAAAATATATATGTTCATTATGATTCAGCTATTAAATTATTTCATTAACAAATAGAAATAAGATAGGGCTACCTGAGCTTAACGGCGTTGAACATACTGCAATGAGAGGTTCAAGTGCCGACACGACAGACTCTGGGGGAAAACTACCCCGCCCCCGGGAACTACCTGGTCACCTGGTGCAACACCGGTACTCCGCCCTGGAAAGAGAAATTTCCGGGGATTAATGCTCATAGGGTTACACCCAAAAAATGGTACAAAATATGTGCCTCAAAACCGCCGGTCAACGAACCGTAGCACTCCACCACTACTTTTCGTTGTCCCTTTAGTTTCATATTAAAGATTTCAGCATATCTTTACCCGTCCAGAAGATTTAAGCATATCTTCTGAATCCTCATAAAGATGAAGCATATCTTTATTAAAGATGAAGTCTTGCAAGTATCCCTTTACACTTGAAACACTAGTAAGATTCCGGCATCTTTTTATCCTATAAAAAGTCTAAGCCTATCTTAATCTCTAATCTGGCTTCTCCTAGAAGCCCTCATAGATCGCTGTCTTGAAGGCCGTGATACCCTATTGTATCAATCAATTGTTTGGCAAATTATCGCGAATTGCAAATCAGTTAATATAACCACCCAAAGGTACAACCGCCGGGTTTTATATGCAATGTCAAACCAATTGTACCTGCCCCAGACCTCTTTATAAAAAGGTCACCGGGAGGGAAAGACTAAACAAACAAACGGCATTGTTTCAATGGCTTATTAAAGATTTCAGCATATCTTTTACCTGTCCAAAAGAATTAAGGAAACTTCTTAATCCTCATAAAGATGAAGCATATCTTTATTAAAGATGAAGTCTTTCAAGTATCCCTTTACACTTTCAATTGTTTGGTAAATTATCTTGAATCGCAAAACCGTTAATATAACCACTCGAAGGTACAACCGCCGGGTTTATATGCAATGTCAAACCAATTATACCTGCCCCAGACCTCTTTGTAAAAAGGTCGCCGGGAGGTAAAGACCAAACAAACAGACAGCAATGTTTCAATGGCTTTGAAAAGCAGAGAAAACTAAGTCCAACAGGTGTCAGCCTGATCACCTAGAAAACTGTGTGGAGCCCCCCTCGACGGGAATAACCCAGGAAGCCTGATCCAGGCTCGACCATAGAAAACGCAGTTTCTGATGAGCCCTCAAGCGACCAAACTCGTCGGGGTAACTTACCTATTTTAGCCATCCTGACTAAAACTCGGTAAACAAAAACGGTGTCCTCGGAGCAACGAGAAAAACGCCGGAAAGGTAACCCACACTAAACTATACAAGAAAGGAGGGCGTAATGCATAAAGCAATGAATAACACAGGAGGCCTGATCCCAGGCTCGACCACAGAAAACGCAGTTTCTTATGAGCCCTCAAGCGACCAAACTCGTCGGGGTAACTTACCTATTTTTAGCCATCCTGACTCAACCTCGGTAAACAAACACGGTGTTCTCGGAGCAACGAGAAAAAACGCCGGAAAGGTAGCCCACACCAAACGAGACATGTTAACACTTTTTAAACAAAGGTTGTGCGCAAAATAGGGATACCTGAACAGGAGGGCGTAATGCATAAAGCAAAAACCGGGGCAAAGGTAGCCATGACAGAGACTGGTGGGATAATTACTCCAGGTTCTGCATAGACCCACCGGGACCCAGCTCTGGAAAAAAATAAAATTTCCAGGAATTAATGCTCATAAGGTTAACCCAAACATGTACGCACACAAGTGTTCAAGAACCCGCCGGATAACGAGACGTAATACTCAACGACTACAGCTCGCTACGCGGTGGGGTTTCCTAAGTAAAAGATTTCAGAATACTGTATCTTAATATGTCCAAAAGATTTACGAATACCCTCTGACATAATATATAAAGACCAGCATGGCGTTTATAACTGATTAAGTCTTTCCGGTGGTGTTTGTTTCAAGATGCAATTTTGGAAAAAAACCCTAAAAAAGACGCCGGCCCCCGGATGATCTCGTAGATCAAAAACTGGGAAGCCTGACAAATATACGAGATCTAACTTCTCCCGAAGTCAAAACGTATCCCTCAATTGTCTGGTTAACTAACTGAATTGTAAATTTGTTATTCCCATCCTTCCCAGGAGCACCCGCCGGGTGTGAATATTAGTTTAAAAATCGTTAACCCCAATTCTGCCCTAAAGCGCCGTATGATGAAGGAGGCGATACACAATGCATCCCTCAATTGTTTGGTCAACTAAACTGAATTTTGCAAATTCGGGCATCCCACCCTTCCAGGTTGCACCCGCCGGGTGATTTAAAGTTTAAAAGTTAACACCAATTGTTCCTAACCCCACTTCTTTGTAAAAGATCGCCGGGGAGGAAAAACAACAACAGCATAGTTTTATATTGGTTTTGCAAAACCGAAAAAACTACCAACAACACGTGTCCGTGTGAACACTGTTAGATGGGTACATCCTATAAAATAGGAGATGAAATAATTAGTAAAGCTGTGAAAGCAAAAGACCTAGGGGTAGTTGTGGCAGACAGCTTGTCACCTGAATAGCATATAAATAAAATAACTGGTGAAACCTATGCAGTGTTGACTAACATGAGAATAGCTCTGAATTATTTAGATGAAGAGATGTTAGCAAAAATAATAGGGACAATAATACGACCAAGACTGGAGTATGCAGCAGTGGTGTTGTCTCCACACCTTATAAAACATAATAAAAAACTGGAAAGAGTTCAGAGAGTTGCCACTAAGATGATAGCTAGCCTTAGAGACCTGCCTTATGAGGAGAGATTGGAGAGGCTAAAGCTGCCAACGCTGAGGGAGAGGAGAGAGAGAGGTGACATGATCATGATGTTTAAGTGTGTGAAAGGTTTTGAGAAGATCGACAAGGGAGATTTTGTGGTGAGGGACGAGGGAAGAACCAGGGGTCATGATTGTAAGTTGAGAAAAGTTATATGTAAGTCTGATGTAAGAAAGTTCAGCTTCCCGTATAGAAGCATTGAGTGTTGGAATAAGTTGGATGGGGAGGTGGTGGGAGCAAGAAATATCCAAACTTTTAAAGCAAAATTGGATAAATGTAGAGAGAGAGACAGGACAACACGAGCTTAGGCTCAAATCCTGTATACTACAATTAGGTGAGGTGAGTACAGCCAACCCGCCGTGAAACATAAGGAGCCTGCAACAGGCACCCCAGAGACGCAGTCCTAGGGAGCTACAGACACCCACTCGCCGGGGAAACAAGCCTGTTTTTTAAAACCACGCGTGGCCAAAACTCGGCAACCAGCCGGGGTTATCAAGGTGAAACCGAGAAAAACCCGCCGGAAAAAACCCACCCCGTCCAGATACTATCTGAACGCACCACCGGACCGAGGCGTAGCCAAAACACAACTAACGCCGGGCCCAACATAGTCCGTGGAATTAGCCAATACCCAACTAACCCAGGACACATAAATAGTCCGTGGAAATAGCCAAAACACAACTAAACCAGGACACACTGGTAGAGGAAGGTTTTGACGAACCACAGGCGGGAGTACTGGAGAGTGGTCTTAGTAAGATTGAAATAACTAGAGATGAGCTGTTATCTGCGATGAGAGGACTTGAAGTAAGGAAAGCTATGGGACCGGATGAAGTGTCTGCCTGGGTTTTAAAGGAGTGTGCAGAGCAATTAGTGGAGCCAGTGAGGGACATAATTCAAGCTTCCTTAGATAAAGGACAGGTTCCTGTTGAATGGAAAAGAGCTAATATCATTCCGATATACAAGAATGGAAACCCTGAGGACCCTCTAAACTATAGACCAGTTTCACTTACTAGTATTGTATGCAAGATTTGTGAAAAGCTAATTAGGAAGAGATGGATGAAAATGTTGGAGAGAAAGAAAATAATAACCCCAAAGCAATTTGGATTCAGAGAAGGGACATCTTGTGTTACCAGTTTGCTATGTTATTACAGTAGGGTGATAGATGTACTCCAAGAAAGAGGCGGATGGGTGGACTGCGTCTACTTAGACCTTTCCAAAGCATTCGATAAGGTACCACATAAGAGATTGTTATCTAAGCTGAGACGCTAGGATGTGTCAGGGGGAGTTTGCTGAAATGGATGGAGAGCTATTTAACAGATAGGGAAATGAGGACCAACATTAGAGGAACTTACTCATCGTGGCGGAAAGTTGAGAGTGGTGTGCCGCAGGGATCTGTGTTGGCACCTCTCATGTTCCTTATGTACGTGAATGACCTGCCGATAGGCATAAACTCTTACATGTCAATGTTTGCAGATGACGTAAAAATTATGAGACAAATAACAAATAAAAGTAGTTGTGAGGAGCTGCAAGGGGATTTAGATAAAATATACGAATGGAGCACCAAGTGGAAAATGAAATTTAATATAAGTAAATGTCATGTGTTAAATATGGGAAGAAGTGTGAATAGACCAAATTGGGAGTACAGGATGGGAGATAATAAAATTAGCAGGGCCGAAAAAGAAAAAGATTTAGGGTTGATTATACAAGATACTTTGTCGCCAGAGAAACATATTAACAAGCTCTTTAGCGGAATGTATGCAATGGCCGGGAATATGAAAGTTGCTCTGAACTATTTGGATGAGACCATGGTAGCGAAAATTATGAAGAGTATGATTAGACCAAGATTGGAGTATGCAGCAGTGGTGTGGTCCCCGCATCTAAAGAAGCATATTCACAAGTTAGAAAGAATCCAGAGAGCAGTCACTAGATTGGTTCCAAGTCTCAGAGAACTGCCATATGAAGGGAGGCTAGACAAATTAAATCTACCGAGTCTAAAAGAGAGGAGAGAGAGGGGAGACATGATAATGATGTACAAATGTACCCGGGGGGCTGGAGAGGCTGGATAGGAGGATATATTAATTAATGGATACAGGAATAACTAGAGGCCACAGCTACAAAGTAAAAAGACCTACCTGCAAGAACGATATCAGGAAGTTTAGCTTCCCCTATAGATGTATTGACAAATGGAATGGGTTGGAGGAGGAGGTGGTAGGGGCAAGGAACATCCATATTTTCAAGAAAAAATTGGATAAAAAGTAGACTGAGAGACGGGACAACACGAGCTTAGCTCAACTCCTGTAAACTACAATTAGGTAAACAATTAGGTAAATACACATCACACAGTAGTACATATTGAGAAAATAAATCAATAACACTTGTATATGTGGTAAAGCTACGAGAGGCTGGCTAGGCCTAGGCAGACGGATAACAATAACATGTCGGAATATAAACAAAAAGCACTGAATTATATCACAACAGGAACCACCGCCAACACACCACTGGAGCAAATACTTCCGGCAAAGGGAAGAACTGACTCGGGACCCAGAAAAAACTTCACTAAGTGAAGAAAAATACGCTGGGAATGTCAGCAAAAATACGCTACCTCATCAGAAAGATAAAAGGAAGCAATAACGCGTAATGAAAGCCGCCTGCATCACAAAGCTAGCTAACTGTGAAAAAGTTCACCTGTCCACAACAGGACCACGAGGGTACATCCGAAATAGATGCCCCAAACACACGACCCAAAATACACTGCACTGCGGGCACCAGCCCAGGACACTCCTGCTACGCCTATCCTAACCTTACTCGATACATCCCGGAGTAAACAAATGAGAAAAAACTCACTAGGGACGCAGCAAATGCGGAACCAGCGGAGCGTGGAGACACGTCCGGGGCGGCTGATCGCAGAGCAGAGAAGGAAGAATGACGCCTGAATCAGCGTCTGGTCAAAGATCCACACAAGTACATCCACGATATGATGGAAAGCTTATTGGATAGTTATTCTTATTTTCTTTTTGTTTTCATTTTTTACAAAGTTTTTTTGTAGTGAGAACCCAATTCATAATGACTGAAGCCATGAGTGAGGTCGCGTGCGCTCATGATGAAGGCTCCTCAGATTTTAAATGCTCTGCGCGGTAGATTCAAACTACGGCGGATTAGTGTTTGAAGAGGATGCCTTATGTAATAGGCATGTTCGTCAATGATGGAGGGGCCACTAATAAATAAAGAGTTATGCAAGATATCTCTGTATACGTCCCGAGGGCTGCTTCTAGTTGGTCTAGGAAACGAATAGACTTTGTTGTTCCATCTGCCTTTATCCATTTAACCTTTCGTATGAAGGGAATGTTGTAGTTGGTGAAAGTGCTTGTGGTGGTGGTTTTCTTAAACCCTTGTGGAAGCAAGCGAACCCTTTTGTTGACTGGGTTTTTATGGATGCCAGTTATGATGGATGAAGGTGTTGGAATGACGTGTGTATTGCTTGCTATTCTCAAGGTTGGAGCTAACACGGTTGATTGATCTGAGACAAAAGGGGATATATGAATTTTGTGTGCAGGCGGGTGATTTAACATGACTGTATCATAGGAGGAGAAATGAACAGATGGTTGAGAATGAGAAATAGAAGAAAAACGAGCTGGCGGTTTAGAGAGACGGTCTGATCCAATGTAAGTGGTTTTATGAATAGGAGGGGAAGATGCGGAAGGTGAAGGAGAGGGTTGAGATGGAATAGCAATAGGGATCTTAGATATAGAGGATTTAGGAAGAACGGAATTAGGCACTCTTGATGGGTAAGTTTGATGAGGGGGGGGCGAGGCGTTGGGGAGTGGGTGGGGAAGGTGAAGAAGGGGTGGATGCAGGAGGTTTACGGGATCTTGGAGGTGCTGAAGGTGATGTTGTAGACACGGAGGCTGGTGGTGAAGATGTAGAACAGGTTTTACAATAAAACTTGTTGAAGGTAGGTGGTCGAGGATGTGGAGGCTCCTGAGGTGGCTGTGGTTGGATGTTGACTTCTTTCTTTTTAGTTGATTTTGCTTGAGAATTGGTTTTGGCCTGATGGTTATGGCTTATGTTCTTGATCGCTATTTTGGTTCTGGGGATCGTTGTAGGGGAGTCTTCCAAAATTGTGGATGGAGAGTTTTTTTTCTTGGTTTTGAAGGTTAACAGACGTCGACCGCAGTCTAGTTGGGCTTGTAACCTCTCCAGGACGTCTAACCCCATGTAGCCGTCATATTGGGTGCAGTCTGAGTGGAAAACTGTGAAGGAATGACGGCAAGAGGCTTCTTGTTGAGGGGTCGTGATGTGCAGGGGCGTAGATTCTCCCTGATAACTAAAGGTGTGTCGCCTGCACTGATTAAGTTGGTGTTGGAAGCTTGAAGATTTCCTAGTTTTCTGCGATGTTTCTCATAAAAAGAATTGAAGAGACAAGATCGTGCAGCTCCCGTGTCGATGAGGAGACGTACTGCAACGCCTTCGATCTTAGCTAGGTGGTAGATGGGTGGAGGTTTCCACGGCACAGGATCCCCCGCCGAGGCCATATAAATGGGCGGGGAGGCTCTAAAAAATCCCGAGGAGGGTCTTCAATCTCCTCTATTTTTGTCCATTATTTCAGATAGATATTCAAGAGACTTGCATTATTTTGAAGATTTTTGGCACAAATTTACTATGTAGCGGCCTTCTAGCGACATTTGAGAATGGATCTAGCGGATTATTATGTTTTGATTTGGTAACCCTGATCTTTGCTGTCGTCTGCTAGCCTACAGTTGTCGGCATAAACAATCTAGACATCTTTGTCTAAACGGGCAGACAAACGGTATTTTCGTTGTGTTCCATGGTTGCTTTAATGAATGCAATCTTAAGCTATGATAGGAATTCTAGATTGGCCATTAAATTTGCAGATCACGAAAAAAAAAATACAAATCCCAGAACAAGACTTGTAAGCGAAACAACAGTTAGGCCTAGATTAGGCTAACTAATTTAAGTCTTTCGAATTAACGAGTTGATGATGACATAAGCATATAAATTACCAACTTATGAAAACAAAAATCAGATTAGTAATGAAATGGGTAGATCTAGGAAAAAGTAATGAACCACGAAGACACTGTGGATAGTGTGAGCGGGCAAAAAATTGGTAGCGAAATTACATTGAGGTTAGGCTAACCAATTGAAGTATTTTTCGCAACCATAATTGCTGCTATAGCATGTGCATGACAAACTTATGGAAAAAGGTTCAAAAATAGCATTTAAATCAGCATTTCTTATGTGTTATTCAATTAAAAACTTTCATGCTAAATTGGGGAAATACACTGTGTACGAAAATTACTGGAGGTGAAATACACTGTGTATGAAAATCACTTGAGTGCATGAAACGACTTTGTAAACACCATGTGGAATCTATCATAATTTTGAACTAATAACAACGTTTAAGGAGTGTCCTCACTAGAAGTTGAGTTGTTTGAGTGTTAAGAAGATTTGGGGCTAGGCTAGCCTTCGGTATAAAGTTTGTTAAAGTGATTTATAGTGTGTTAAGTGAGCAAATGGTAGTAATTTGTGATCTTCCTACAACCAAAATTTCGCTGAATGGACGTTCGCAAGTAGGGGGTCAACTGTATTATCAAAGTGGCATCCAATTCACATGACATTCCATAGGCAAGTTAATCATGCCACCTAAGATGCATTATTTGATTATTGTCGTGGTGGACGGTTGGTCCCTACAAAGGGCTTCCCTGAGCGGTAAGAGCGCCAAATATAATTATTGGCAGTATTGTAAGTCATGGATTCCGGGGTCACTTTATAAGTACAGTACAGTATTAGGTTTTCTCTTGTCCCTTTAGGGATCAAACCTGTATTTCATGACTACAACACAATTTAAGGATTGAGTGTATTTTTTAGTAACATCTATACTTGATTCTTGGTGGCTTTGAAGAGTAACTTTTAAAGACTCCACCTGTTATTGGCCTTGTTTTTGGAGTTGCAGTTCAGTAGTGTAGTTACATATTACATAAGAACATAAGAAAATGGGAGTCTGCAGAAAGCCGATTGGCCTAAGCAAGGCAGATCCCTGTCCCACACAACCCCAATTACAAAGCCCAATTATAGGCTCAACACTCTAATACCCTGAGGATCATCTTACCAAAACGGTTAGAGATTAACGCAGGATTACGGGGGTCTGCAGAGCGCTGATTGGCCCAACCCGGCTGATCCCCCTTCACACCCAACCCTTCTCGTCCATATGCTTATCCAATTTTATCTTAAAGCTCCCTACCGTTTGTAATCCCACTATAGCACTTGGTAGTCCATTCCACCCATCTACAACTCTGTTACCAAACCAATATTTGCCTATATCTTTTCTGAAACGAAATTTATCTAATTTGAAACCATTGGTACGAGTTCTTTCGCTATCACTGAGCTTTAGTACATTTGTCATTTCCCCTTTGTTGTTGTTGTTGTTGTTGTTGTTCCCTAAGCTGCCTGGCCGAACAGCCCCGAGTCCCGGAGGAAGGCCATGGCCACGATCGGGCTTTCCCACAGAGCTCTCATTGAGTGTAGATTGTGTTGTTGGCATAAGTGGTTGTGTGAAATGCAGTCTTCTATGATGTGTTTAATGGTATGGGGTGCTGTGTTACATCCCGGGCAGGCGTCGACAACGGAGTCATCCAGTCTCTTCTGATAGCTCAGGAGAGCTGGATGGTGTCCGCATCTCAGCCTGGCCAGGTGGACTCTGTCCTCGCAAGGGAGGGAGGATTCGGAAGGATGGATTTCGGGAGGTCGTGCATGCAGCTGCGTGTTGTCTGTGAGTGAGTGGATGGATTGGCGAGAGATATGAGTATGGATGTGCTTCTGGAAGTTGGTTCAGGGTGGGCAGGGAGGGAGAGAGGATAATAATTGTGTGATACCATGTGCTGGGTGTTGTTTTGATATTTCTTGGTGTCTGTGGGTGTTGCCATGTAGTTTAGTGGGTGGTCTTGGTTCGTGGAGGCTGCTGCCAGGAATTGAGTGCCTCTCATATCCAGATGGTCTTTGACTTTGAGGATTTTGGTTTCTTGATGTAGGTGATCTGTGGGTGCAGTAGCTGTGCAGCCTGTAATGATCTTCAGGGTTTTGTTTTGAATAGTCTGTAAGGTCTTATGATGTGTTTCAGCTAGGTTAGAAGCCCAGGCTGGGCTTGCGTATTCCATCACTGATCTTATGTATTGTTTATATACTGTGGTGGTAGTTTCTTTGTTGTGTCCAAATTTTGTGTGAGAAAGTGACCTGAGGGCATTAAGTCTGGGTGTCAGTTTCTTCTTAATGTTTGTGGTGTGCTGTTTGAATGTCATATGAGTATCATATGTTACTCCTAGGATTTTGGGTGTGTGTGTATGTGTTAGGGGTGTGTTGTTTATGGTGAGTTGAGGGATGTATTCGTGTTCTCCTGCCCAGCTTGTGAGCAGGGTTGCGGTGGATTTGGCTGGGGCTAGATTAAGTCTGTTTGTAGTGCACCAGCCATGTAGTGTGTTGAGATAGGGTTGAAGGAGATCTGTTGCTCTTTTTGGGTCATGGTGTGTGCATGTGAGTGTTATGTCATCTGCATAGGAGGCTAAGTTTATTTGGGGCGTATTGGGTGTAGTTATATTTATTAGTGGCCCCTCCATCATTGACGATTATGCCTATTACATAAGGCCTCCTCTTCAAACGCTCATTTACCGTAGTTTGAATCTACCGCGCAGAGCAAAAAACATTTGAGGAGCCTTCATCATGAGCACACGCAACCTCACTCATGCTTCTGTCATTATGAAATTGGGTTCTCACTACGAAAAAACTTTGTAACAAATAATAAATAAAAATAAAATAAGAATAACTATTCTAATAACTAATGGAAGTGAGGTATACCTGTATGCGGATGACACTAAGCTGTATAGAAGAGTGAGAAGTAAGGAAGATATGGGTTTGCTTCAAGGAGATGTGGAGGGCATGAAGGGATGATCTGAGCATTGGTTAATGCCTTTTCATCCAAAAAAATGCAAGTACTGTACATGCGGATTGGGACCAGCAAGATAGACAAGGTAGGATACAGTATGTATGAAGCGATGGAGGAAGTGAATGCAGAAAAGGATATAGGAGTAGTGATAGACAATAAGTTAAATTTCTCAGAACATTTAGCGGAAAAGATAAACAAAGCCAATAGAATTGTAGGGCTGATAAGGAGGACATTTGTGTCACTTGACGAAGAAATCTTCAGGAATCTCTATACAGCGCTGGTTAGGCCGCACCTGGAATATGCGAACCAGGTGTGGGCTCCATATATGGTAAAGGATATAGAAGCAGTGGAGAAAGTGCAGAGGAGAGCTAGCAAGCTGGTACCAACGTTGAAGAACGCGGGCTATGAGCAGAGGTTGAGGACACTGGGGCTTCCGACACTGGCATATAGGAGAAAGAGAGGGGATATGATAGAGACTTTTAAGATAGTGTCAGGAAAGTACGATGAGGATGTGTGTGAAGGTATCTTCTTGATGCGGGAGGGAACAAGAACGAGAGGACACTCTAAGAAAATTTACAAAGAAAGAAATAGGCTTGAGAAGGCAAAGAACTCATTTTGTGATAGAGTGATAAATGAGTGGAATGCACTGCCCCAGTATGTAGTCTATTCCGAATCAATAAGGGAGTTTGAAAGTAATCTTGATAAAGCATGGGGAAGACAAGATTTGAAGTTTGATTATAAAACAAAAATACAGAATAGTAAAAATGTGCGTCTGCTACCGCCGCCGCCAACACCGTCAACGACCGCAGCAGTGCAACTACTGGTACTGAGCTGGATACACAGGCATAGTTTGCCTTTTTCCAGAGGATCTACTGTAAGAAACTGTAAGAAATAAGCTTTCCATATACTCGTGGATGTACTTGTGTGGATATTTGACCAGACGCTGACTTCAGGCGTCATACTTCTTTCTCTGCTCTGCGCTCAACCTGCCCTGACGTGTCTCCCCACGCTCCGCTGATTCCGCATTTGCTGCGTCCCTCGTGAGTTTTTTCTCATTTGTTTATTCTGGGATGTATCGAGTAAGGTTAGGATATGCGTAGCAGGAGTGTCATGGGCGGGTTTCCCGCAGTTCAGTATATTTGGGTCGTGTGTTGGGGACACCTATTTCGGGTGTACCCTCGTGGTCCCGTGGTGGACGCGTAAAACATTTTTCGCGGCTAGCTAGCCTAGTTATTTAGTTGGCTTTAACTACGCGTTATCAGGCTTCTTCTTATCTTTCTGATTAAGTTGCCTTATTTGTTTGTATTCTTACGTTCCTAGCGTATTTTTCTTCACTTAGTGAAGTTTTTTCTAGGTCCCGAGTCGGTGCATCCCTCTCCCGGGATTTTTCTACGATGTTGTGATGGCGGCTGTTCCTGTTGTGATATGATACAGTGCTTTTTGTTTTTATTACGACATGATTATGTGATTTTTCCGTCTACTTGGGCCTAGCCAGCCACTCGTAGCTTTTTTACATGTACAAGTTTTATTGATTTATTGTATAAATATGTACTACTGTGTCATGTGTGTCCTGGATTAGTTGTGTTTTGGCTTAATCCAGGGACTATTTGTGTATATCAGTCTGCGTCTGGTTTGTGTGGGTTGCCTTTTCCGGCGGGTTTTCTCGATTGTGCCGAGGAAATCCGGCTGGTTGCCGAATTTTAAATCACGCGTGGTTAAAATAGGCTAGTTTCCCCCGGCGAGTGGTGGCTTGAGGGCTCTCAGGAACTCCGTCTCTGTAGTGGAGCCTGTGTTCAGGCTTACTGTGTGTTTCCCGGCGGGATGGCTATACCCATTTAACTAGGTGTTCATGCGTACACCTGTTGGTTTAGTTTTTCCCGGTTTTTGCAAAGCCATTAAAAAACTAGGCTGTTGTGTTTGATTGGTCTTTCCATCCCGGCGATCTTTTGCAAAGTCGTGGGGATAGGAACAATTGGGGTTAACATTAAATTAATTTCACACCCGGCGGTTGAACCTTGGGAGGGTGGGATTAACGGATTTGCAATTCGGTATGGTTGGCCAGACAATTGAGGGATACAATTGGGTATCGAGGCCTTCGAAATACGGCGATCTATGAAAGCTTCGAGAGAAGTCAGATCAAAAGAAATTAAGATAGGCTTACCCTTTTAACTGCGATATAATAAGGAGGCCGGCGTCTTAATATGGGTTTCCGGTGAACAAAAACCACTGGGAAGACTGCGTCATTTATAAAGATATGCTCGTCTTTATATCATGTCAGAGGATATTCTTAAATCTTTTGGATAAGTAAAGATATTCTAAAATCTTTACATATGAACCTACAGGGTAGCGAGAGGTAATAGTGGTGTATTACGTCTCGTTGCCCGGCGGTTCGTTAACACTTGTTTTAGAACATTTGGGGGTAACCTTATGAGCATTAATTCCTGGAAATTTTCTTTTTTCCAGGGCGGAGTTCCGGCGGGTCAACAGAGGACCAGGCGAAGCCCGGGGGTGGGTTAGCTTTTCTCAAGTCTCTGTCATGGCTACACTAGACCCTGTTTTTGCTCTGTGCTTAACACCCTCCTGTTCAGGGATCCCAATTTTTGCTCATACACTGTGCATCAGATGCGTCAAATGCTTAGACTGGTCAAGGGGTTTGTGGGTTACTAAGAATTGTACTTTTTGTAGTCAGTTAAGTATCAAAGTCTTACAGCACAATAATCAGGCCGCGGCGGTTGCATTGCGAGAAGTCAGACAACTCCTAACTACTTATGCTACATCAGTGGCTCATAAAGCTCTTCAGTGCGATAACATAGTTCTGTGGGAACGATTGAGTGTTGAGCATCCCCCAATTAAACGTACCCCTTCTAAAAGTAGAGTAAATGTGCGTAAGTCAGCAGAGACTGGGCAGGGTAAAGGGCTTATTCCCTCCCCCGGCACATCTAAGAGATCTCGAGCGCCGACACCTCCGGCGACAGCTTCCAAGTCAAGGTCCAGGTCCAGGTCACGGTCTCCCCTCCGACAGCAGACACATAGTCACTCTACTTCACCTTCGAGGAAGAAGAGCAAGGAGGAGAAGACCAAGGACAGTCCTAGTGTAAAATCTAAGTCAAGACGAAGTCACAAGTCTTCCAAAAAGGATACTCATGTACGCAAGGCCTCCCGGCGTTCGCCGGAGCCTCGTACCTCGCTTTCTGCCTCTACTCCCGACATGTCTAATGTCCAATCTGACAGGTCGGGAGTGGAGTCAGAGGTTATGGTGGAGGATATACCGGCGGACAGGTTGTCACCAGATATTATTCCCAGTTTACATGTACCAGCTTTAGACTTAGAGAGTTCTGCCAGAAGATATAACCCTCTAGAGGGATCGAGTGAGGGCTCGGTAATTGATGTGGTACCTAGCTCACAAGTGAGTTCCGGCCAATGCCAGGGAGTTTGGAGGTACTCCCAGCCATGGAGTGAAGGCTCACGTCTTGTTCATGCAACACAGGTAGTGGCAGACGTCCACCGGGACGCTGCGATCCCATCGTCCATCCCGGACTTAACATGGCAGCATGAGGGGGTCCCGGCTTCGGTGGGATCCTCTCATGAGAGGCCGGAGGACAGGGATGAGGATTCTATTATTTCTGAGATGGAGGTTCAAGAGTCAGGTTCATTGATAGACGACTCTCAGAGTAGGAATGATTCGCCACATAGTTCATCCTCTGCTAAATTTGTCACAGCTGATGAAATTAATGGGTTACTAGCGAATGCACTAACTAAGTTTTTTGGCCAGCAGCCGGAGACTCCTACAGTTGGTTTGGGAGCTTCCACGACAGCATCGAATGTCCGACCTCTGGCTACTTCCATTGCTTTGGCACAAATTCCGCACCCTCCCCTTGTATCACCTACTATTGTTACTAGGCCAACTTCGGCGGCACTGACTACTTCCAATGTGAGAGTAGTAGCAGATGTAAATCCTCCCCCTTTAGATAAGGCCCCAATCAGAAAGGGAGCTATGTCCCTCTTATACGGGCCAGATGAGTCATGGGTAACAATGTTCCCAGCAAAGCCAGAGGTAGCACAATCCACTATGTCAGGGGAGCTTCCGGTACCACGTGAGTGGGTAATCCAGGGTAATAAATCTAGGAAGTTACGTGCTTTAGATATTATGAGAAATATACTTGATGTTAATATTAAGGCCATTCCTAACTATTATCACCATGATTATTTTGTGTATACTTCTACACCTGCCCTACCCCCTGCGTCAGCTTCAAAACTGTTTTCGGACTGGACCAAGCATGACGGTTTCAATGATATAAAAGCACTGTCAGCTCTAACACCAGAGTTAGATTTAAAGACGTTCACAGACACAGCCGCAAATCCAGTTTTGAAGGTGGGGCAGTTGGGTCCGGGACCTTGGGTGGAATGGGAAGTGGAGGCTCAGAACTTTGCAACAACTTTTACCTCTAAATCTTCACACCAAATTCCACAAGAAAGCCATTCTTGGTTCTCTATGCCGGTATTCTCTGCCGGCGGAGTTCCCTCTGCTTTATTCGCATTCTTAGCTGCCCCTAAAATTAATCTATGCGAGCTTAAAGATCCCTTTTCTACACCTTCCACAGCTCACCTAGACCGGGAGTCTAGGCTACGTGGGAAGGCATATAGACTGTTTTCCCAGTATATTGTCACACAACAGGTAGCAAAGTCAATGCTAAGATCTGCTCAGGCAATCGCGGACGCGGAAGTCCGAAAGGCAATCGAACTGTCTAGACGCTTGCTACTCCAGACTTCTATACAGTCACTGGGAGATATCCGTACAGCCTTGCTAGAGGCGGTGCGGGCAAGACAAGATCTAAGGATGTTGCTAGTGAAGAAGCTCCCGGATAGGATTGCAAATCAAAGTAGTAATGTCCCCAGTTCTAACTGCCTCTTTAATGTCCCCGGATGTGTGGAGAACAGTGTTCAACATGGCTCAGGCCTTTAAGCACAGTCCCGCCCCTTCTAAGAAACCTGCTTTAAATTTTACCAAGCCCAAACCAGTCGCAAAAGCTCAACCTGGTGGGGCAAAGCCCTTTCATCTGCCTAAGTCCTCTTCCACCCAAGGTCAGGCTCAGTACAGATACAAGCAAGGAAAGTTTTCAGGTAATCATAAAGGACAAAAGTATCAACGACCGGGCCAGGGCCCGTCTCCTGCCAAACCCGGCCAGTCATCTAAGCATACACCACCACCACCACCAAAAAACTAGGATCTCTCTCACTCCCAGGGCCAGTCTTACGGCGGGTGGATCAGAGGGTAGTCCAGCCGGCGAACCCTTGTCTGCTAACTGGGTCATTCTGGGCGTGTCATCGCGCATGGCCATTAAACACATGGGCGAGGATGGTGGCACGCAAAGGCATCACCTGGCAGTGGCTCCGGCGACCTCGCTTACGTCAGCCGACAAAGGCAAATTTTTGTTTCATTAGAGGTGGAGTCACTGATCCAAGAGATGATCGCCAAGAATGTCATCATCCCGGTCCCTCAAAATTACCCAGTATTTACGTCCAAACTTTTTCTAGTGCCCAAAAGGGACAGTGTTCAGATGAGGCCGGTCGTAGACCTGTCTTATCTGAACCTCCACATTCACAACGTTTCCTTCCGGATGCTGACGTGAATCAAATCAGGCTAACACTTCCGCCGGGAGGGTGGATGTGTTCTTTAGACCTGACAGACGCGTATTGGCACGTCCCGGTCAACAAAAGGTTTCAACGATTTCTGGCCTTACGAATAATGCATCAGACTTATGTCTTTCAGAGGATGCCGTTCGGATTGAACCTAGCACCTCGCTTATTCACAAAATTAGTCCGGCATGCCCTGATGCCCATGTTAGAACAAGGGATCAGGATTTTGTGGTATCTAGATGACTGGCTGGTGGTGGCAGAGACGGAACAGTTATGCATCAATCATGTCAACATAACATTAAATCATGTAAAATCTCTAGGATTCAGGGTAAACCCGGTAAAGTCAAACCTTGTTCCCTCACGAGTGGTCCAGTGGATAGGGCTGGTCTGGGACACAGCTGCTCTCACTCTGAGTCAGAGTGTGGACAATCGGAACAGGTTCCGCAAGAAACTGTTTATGTTTCTTCACAGTCTGACTACGACACGGAGAGTCTGGGAATCTCTGGTCGGCTCTCTCAACTGGATTCAACTAACTGTAAAGTTGGGCCGGTTGAAAGTCAAACGTTTAATATTGGAGGGCAACAAATTTTTTCCACTATTGCCGGCGGAAACATTATGGCCCATCCCAAACTTAATACACAGCTTACTAGCGGTCTGGGCGAAGAGGGAAACATTGCACTCGGTCATGTCATGGATCTCTCCTCCGCCGACGGTATGGGTAGACACGGATGCGTCAGGAACGATAGGTTGGGGCTTTCAGTCAAACCACGGGCATCAGGGTCAAGGGCTTTGGTCCCATTCAGAAACCTCCCACATCAATGTCAAAGAGTTACTAGTCCCCTTGTATTTCCTTCAGGCTCACGGCTCTACTTTACGGGACAAATCGGTGGCCTTCAGGATGAACAATCTGAATGCGGTTCACTGCATTCAGAAACAAGGGTCAACGAGGTCTCGGAAGTTGCTAAACGTGTCAGAAAAGATTTTTGTTCTAGCCGACAAGCTGAACATTCATCTTCACGCATCTTATCTCCCAGGCGTAGCAAACGTCTGGGCAGACGCTCTGTCTCGGAGACAGAGCACAACAGTAGAATGGGCGCTCAAGCAAACCATTTTCGACCAAATGATTGCGGAGCCTTACCGTCCACAAGTGGATCTGTTTGCGTCCGAGGAGACTCACAAACTCCCGCTGTACCTCACCCGCCAGACAATAACGCCGGCGGGAGGACCCGACGCACTGGTGACGGCCTGGAACATGTGGAGTTCCGTTTATCTGTTTCCGCCACCAGACGCTTCTCTAATGTGCCACGTAGTGAACAAACTACAGGATTATCGGGGCGTAGTCTCGTTAATCGCGCCCCTGTGGCCGGCGCAGTTGTGGTACCAGCAATTGAAAACGTGGTGCCCGAACCCGGTGTCGCTCCCGGTCGGGTATTTCCACTTAGACACGATTGGCAACCTAGAGACCTCGCTGACTTTTGCATTATGGACATTCAGGAGGCCAAGTGGCTAACACCGTATGGTAGAAACGTGACCGATAAATTCATGAATCAATATACCCAATCTACAAAGAGACAGTATCAATCGCACTGACAGTCCTTTACTTCTTGGATACTTAGAACAGAACAAACCGTACCTTCGGTGGCTTTGGTTTTTAATTATGTAAACTATCTGTTCGAGCAGAAACGTCTATCTGTAGTAACGTTAAAAAATCACTTAACAGCAATTAGGATGCCATTCTTTGACCTTACAGGTCTAACCATACCACTAGCAGAGGAAACAGGTTTCATGAGAGCATGTTTTAAACTCCGCCCACCTCCCCGTCAGCTCATGCCTACCTGGTCTCTGGACAAAGCGTTGTCTTTACTTCATTCCCGTCTTTTTTTTTTTTTTTTTTTTTTTTTCTATGTGATTGAGGGAGGCAAAAGGCATAACTGCCTATAGCGAGTGCCTCCCCCATAGTTGAAAGAGTGACAGGGCCAAAATCAAGGGACGTTCGAGCCAAAATGCCTGGACACACGGAGTTTGAAGCAATTTAAGTCATAGGAAGAGGGAAAGACTGATTCTGGGAGAGAGTCCAGAGCTCAGCTGTTGAGTAGAAGAAAGTTTGAGAGTAACGTTTCACTCTTGGGTTGGAGAGTTGCACAGAGTAGGGGTGGGATTGAGTTGCAAGACGGGTACCACGTGCCCTACGTAAAAGGAGGTATGCACTGGGATAGCTCTGAGGAACACTGATTATTATAGTAGCGATAGAATAGCGAGAGAGATGCAACATTGCGGCGGAGAGAGAGAGATTGCAGAGAGTTGGTGAGTGGACGGGAGTTAATGATACGAAAGGCCTTCCTTTCAACTTTGTCTAGGAGAGCGGTGTGAGGGAACCTCCCCACACATGAACAATACTCAATACAAGGGCGCACTATGCCCCTGTACAGAGCAAGAAGCTGTGCAGGGGAAAAGAACCCCCTAAGGCGGTTGAGCACACACCCAGCTTCTGGGAGGCTGCCTTAAGACTGGTAATATGGTCCTTCCAAATGAGAGCAGAGAAAAAGAGACACCAAGAATATTGAGAGAAGATGAAGGGTTGATTTTTGTATTGTTGAAGAATAGGATTGAGTCCGCTGGGAGAGCCTGACGGCAGATAGATGGAGAAATTGGGTTTTGGAAGCATTAAAGTTAACAAGGTTTTCTCTGCCCCAATTGGAAATAGTATTTAGATCAGAATTTAAGAGTTCTATGGCTTCATTACGTTTGTCGATGAGGGATTGCTGGCTGGGGCGTTCTGAAAAACTAAGGGAGTAGTGTAAGGTTGAGTCGTCTGCGTATGGAGGGGAATTAAGGTACAGTTAAGGAGATCATTTATAAAAATTAGAAAGAGAATAGGAGATAGGACAGAGCCCTGAGGAACACCGGAGTTTATAGGGTGAGGAAGTGAACAATGGCCGTCCACAACCGCGGCTATGGAACGGCCGGAAAGGAAATTAGAGACAAAGGCACAGATGGAGGGATAGAAACCGAAGGAGGGTAGTTTAGAAATTAAAGATTTATGCCAGACTCTATCGAAGGCTTTCGATATGTCTAGTGCAATAGACTGTACCAACATACTGCAGATTTTGACTTACTTTTAAAAAGGGCAGTATTCCTTATGGCTTTGGCTACCGGGAACAGGGTATCTGAGCTGGCGGCGATGAGCAACACACCTAATTGCATAAGGTTTGGTAGGCTCAATGAGTGTATTCACATTGCACCTTCCCCAGGGTTCATCGCCAAAAATGAACACAGTGAACACGTGTTTTCAGAGTTCACGGTGCCGGCGTTGAAAAGGGGAAAAGTGCACCATAATTTATGTCCAGTGCAAGCGCTAACCAAATATTTGAGAGTAGCACCTCTGAATCAACAGGGTGCTTTATGGGTATCAAGTACGGGCAAACGCGTAATGAAACGTAAAATAGCTTCTCTCCTAGTCGAAGTCATTCAAGAGAGTAATCCCGGCGTCGTGGGAAGAGCCCACGATTTACGCAAATGGGCGGCCTCTTTGCGTTTCCTTAAGAATTTTTCTGTTGAGGACATAGCGTCCACGCACCTATGGTCCTCTAATCATACGTTTTTGACTCGATACCTTTAAGTAGCTCTAGACAGACCTTCCATGCCATGTATAGCTTTAAGGCAGAGGGTCTAGGTGGCCTCTAAGTCACTTATTGTTTAGATTAAGAAAAGAGGGGGGGAGGGGTGCAGTCAGTGTTACATACGACACCCTAGACCCCGCCGGAGTGTGTGTACGGAGCATACGAGCTGTGATACTGTATGTAGGTGTTGTGATATAAAATTTCTCCGTAGTATTCATTACAGGAAATTGTGCTAAAGTACAATAGTAGTACAACAACAATTCTTGTTGTATGTAGTTTTGGCTGTGAAGCAATATAATGTTAAGAAATCTCAGTAGTTGCGACTGCGAATTTTATTTTTGATGTAAGTACAGTACTTCTGCATAAGTACAAGAGTTCAGTACTTCTGCGAAAGTACAAGAGTTCATTTTATGTTTGGGTATATTTTTAGGAATATATCCACTAGTTTAATAGGGTTTATATGTGCACATGTAGACTTATAAGTTTTTATTTTTCACCACTTACTTTAAGTGGGGTGCCTTCTTAACTAGCAGATCTGTGTACAGTACAGAGTCTCAGAGTTAACATTTTTTTTTTTTTTTTTTTTTTTTTTTTATCAAGCAGGCTTCTTCGAAGCACGCTCCTGCTTGTACCCCTTTTTGTATATTTATATGCTGTATAAAGTTTATGCGCAAAAATATATCTTTTTTACAAAGTAAGAATACTATGTGGTTGTTTGATTATCTGCTTTTGCTAGAGTTATGATATGATTACGAATGTCCCCCTCCAGTCTTAGATATCAGGCATAATCGTCAATGATGGAGGGGCCACTAATAAATTATAGGTTTGACTCCTGCAAGGAGATAAAGAAAACCTAATATTTAGTAGTGGCCCCATAATCAATGACGACTGGGGCCCTCCCGACCATCCCCTTCCCATTCGTTGATGTATTAAGGATTTTGGTTTACTTGATATGTCAGTGTAGAAGGAAGTATGACGCCTGAAGTCAGCGTCTGGTCAAATATCCACACAAGTACATCCACGAGTATATGGAAAGCTTATGAATAGTTATTCTATTTTCTTTTTATTAATTATTTGTTACAAAGTTTTTTCGTAGTGAGAACCCAATTTCATAATGACAGAACCATGAGTGAGGTTGCGTGCGCTCATGATAAAGGCTCCTCAAATTTGTTATGCTCTGCGCGGTAGATTCAAACTACGGTAAATGAGCGTTTGAAGAGGAGGCCTTATGTAATAGGCATAATCGTCAATGATTACGGGGCCACTACTAAATATTAGGTTTTCTTTATTTCCTTGCAGGAGTCAAACCTATAATCGTGCATGTACAGATTGAAGAGTGCGGGCGATAGGACGGATCCTTGTGGGACTCCGTTTGGAAAGTTTCTGATTTTAGATGACTGACCGGCAAAAGATACGTGTGCACATCTGCCTGCTAGGAAGTTGGCCAGCCACCTTTTTGTGTTGTTGTGCATGTTTGTGTTGTAGATTTTGTTTGTTAGGTTGTGGCGGGGGATGGCATCGAAGGCTTTACTAATGTCGAGTGTGGCTAATAGTGATCTGTGTGGTGGTCTAGCTGAGTTGATGCCGTCAAAAGCTCTTTGTGTAAGGTCTGTGAGAAGAGTGTTTGTGGAGTGCAGTGGCCTAAAGCCATGTTGTGTTGGAGCTAGGGGTAGGTCGGGTGTAATTAGTTGTAATACTAGGCGTTCCATGACTTTGGAGGGGGAGCAAAGGAGTGTGATGGGGCGGTGCGAGGAGGGTAGCGTGGGGTCTTTGTTGGGTTTGGGGAATGTGATGATGATACCATGCTTCCAAATGTCTGGTATTGTGTTGTGTGAATAGCTGTAGTTTGATATGTTAGTGAGTGCTTGTATGCCTTGTGGTCCCAGGTGTCTGAGGTGTATGTTGCTTATGTTGTCTAGGCCACAGGCGGGTGAGTGCTTGAGATTGTTGATGATATGCTTTGTCTGGTGATTGGTGAAGGGTGTATAGTCAGGGTCTGTGGGGAATTGTCTCTTACGTCGGATGACACGTCGGTCGTCTTTGTGAGGTTTTAGGTGGCTGACATGTGAGAAGTGATTGATGAGAGTGTTTGCTTGTTGTTTACATGAAGGAGTAGAGTCTGTTGTTGTGATTGCAGCATGTGATTGTGTTGTGTTGCTGTTGGAAAGTGTGATGCTGTTTAGTGTTTTGTAGAGTTTTTTGGGGTTTGTTTTGTGATCAAGTGTTTGTAGGAAGTTATTCCAATTTAGTTTTTGTTGTTCTTGTATTTTGTTGTTAGTTTGGGTGTTGAGTGCTTGAATTTGTTGTGTGATGTCTTGTGTGTGGGGTGCTGGGGAGTGTTTCAGTGTGTCGCGTTGTCTGATGAGGTTTTGAATTTCTGGTGTGAAGTTGGGGTTGTGTCTTTTTCTGTTACCTCTTGGAATGTGTTTCTTGTCAGCGTTTTGGATCGTTTTATTGAGTATGTGTACAGCATTGTTGATGTTAGTGATGGGTGTACTGTTTAGAGTTGTGAAGTGTTGTTCTGTCTCATTTGTGAATGCTTCCCAGTTAGCTCTTATATAATTGGTGTATGTGTGTTTGTGGCTAGCTGGGGTGAGTCTGGTTTTGGTGGTGATAATGATCGGGAGGTGGTCAGAGCCTAAGGTTCTGACCACTTTCCCCTTTGTTAATCCCACTAACCCACTTAAACACCTCTATCATATCCCCTCTAACTCTGCGTCTCTCTAACGAATGTAAACCTAATTTCTTCAACCTTTCTTCATACGGATGATTTCTAATATTATGGATAATTTTTGTCATTCTACGCTGAACTCTCTCCAATGAATCTATGTCCATTCTGTAATAAGGACACCAAAATTGGACAGCATAATCCATATGGGGTCTCACTAATGACAAGTAAAGTTTTAAGATAACATCAGCAGTTCTGTTACTCACACTCCTAGAGATGAACCCGAGAATCCTGTTTGCCTTATTACGAACGCTTATACACTGTTTTCTAGGCTTCAAATCATTGCTAACAAACACACCTAGATCTTTCTCGCAGTCTGAATTTTCTAATTCTAAATTAGCTAGTTTATATTTAACATTTGTTTGCATCCTCCCTATCTTTAATACCTTGCATTTGTCAATGTTAAACTTCATCTGCCAATTTACTGACCATTCATGTAAGGTATCTAGATCCCTTTGGAGGCACTCTATATCACTATCTGAATCAATTGATCTCCCCATTTTAGTATCGTCTGCGAATTTACTTATCCTACTAGTTATACCTAAATCTAGGTCATTTATGTATATAAGAAACAACAGGGGACCTAATACCGATCCCTGGGGGACACCACTTTTGACTGCTCCCCACTCTGACTTGGTACCATTTATGCTGACTCTCTGTTTCCTACCAATTAGCCATGACCTAATCCATCCCAACAACGACCCTCCTATTCCATGTGCCTCAACCTTTCTCATCAATCTCTCATGAGGGACTCTGTCGAAAGCTTTACTGAAATCTAAATATATAATATCATATGACTTGTCACTATCTACTGCTTCATATACCTCTGAGAAAAAGCTAAGCAAATTAGTAAGGCAAGAACGTCCCTGAGTGAATCCATGCTGAGAAGAATTTATTAAGTTAAATTTTACTAAGTGGCTTCTAATTTCCTAGCAATAATAGACTCTAGCAACTTTCCTATGATTGATGTGAGACTAATGAGACGGTAATTGGATGCTATCGATTTATCACCTTTTTTGAAGATCGGAACTACATTTGCAAGCTTCCAAGCTTCTGGAACTAAACCTGTTTCTAATGACTTGTTAAATAAAAATGCTAATGGACTACTTAACTCATCTCTGCATTATTTTAATACTCTAGCATATACCTCGTCAGGACCAGGCTATTTTTGAGGTTTCAGTCTGTCAATTTCCTTAAGCACATCATTTCTACTTATACTAACTGTACTTAACATATTTTCTATACTATCACTATATACCATATTGACTTCTGGAATCTGTGCCAAATTTTCATTAGTGAAAACAGAAAGAAACTGACTATTTAATGTACTGCACATTTCTAAATCATTTTCTGTTATTTCTCCTATTGAAGTTTTTAGGGGGCCTATTACATCTCTAACTTTAGATTTATATAGTTGGTAAAAAGCTTTAGGGTTATTTTTTGAGTCACTGGGTATCCTTATTTCATAATTTCTTTTTGCTTTCCTGATTTCCTTTTTGACCTGTCTTGATAGTCTGATAGTATACAATATATGTAAATGATTTTCGCCTTTCTTTATTTTTCGATATATTCCTTTCTTTTTTCCTATAAGATCTATTAGCTTATTAGTCATCCATTTTGGTTGGTTCTGCGTTGATCTAAATCTTCTTTTAGGGATACATTTATTTTGAGCATTGTGGAGTGAAGCAATAAACTGGTTATATGTAGGTGGCAAGTTTAACTCTGGCATATCCTGACTTAATTGCTTAACAATAGGGTCCACCCTTAAGTCTCTTCTTAGCCCACCATAATCGGCTTTTCTGAAATCTGGGATAAGTGTCGTATTCTCTTTGGCATTCCCTGTCCATTGTATATTAAAATAAATAGATTTATGATCGCTATTTCCTAGGTGGTCACCAATCTCTACATTATTTATCATATGTTCATTGTTACTGAAAACTAAATCAAGAATATTAATACCTCTAGTCGGCGTATCTATGAATTGAAATAAAAAAATATCTTGTACTACCTCAATAAACTCTACTGAATCGAGTCGCCTATTTGGTGCTGCCAATCAATGTTCGGAAAATTAAAATCCCCCATAATGCACACATTGCTAAACCTTGATGCTATTTTAATTTCCTCCCATAACGATGTTCCGCCATTTCTACTCATATTAGGCGGTCTATATATAACTCCAATAACTATGGTCTCACTACCTTCATTAACCTCTACCCAAACACTTTCATTATCATTATTTAGTCTAATACTTGATTTAACCCTTGTCTAGCGGGGGGTCTGTGGCCGTTTTGGGCCTTTTCAGGCCATTCTGACTGCTATATCAACCATCAGCATGAAAGGAACTGTATTGTGCCGAAAACTAGGCGGAAATCGCTACACAATGACACCACATACAGCTACGTAGCACTCGTGGAGCCCTGACAGTGTTACCTCAAAGATGGAAGTTTAGCTGATTTTGCTACATTGTTCACTTTTCGCTAACTATTGGTCACACTGTCATCCACCCGTGCGGTGGGGGAACTGGAGTTAGTGTGGGCCGGGAGGCCACAGATGTCGGACGTATGGTTCATTACTGTTCCACCCATTTTCACTCGATCTTCACCCATTTTTCACCCGTTTTCTCCCAGTTTCTTTCACTCGACTTAAGTCGAGCGCCGTTAGTAAAGGGTTAATACAGCTTTTTAATGTACTCCTGACAAACACTGCTATACCCCCGCCCCTCCTACTTGTTCGGTCATATTTAAACAAACTATATCCTGGAATATCAAATTCTGCTAAAAAATGCCTAGATTCTGTATTAATCCACGTTTCAGTTAGCGCTATTATGTCTATATTTTCTGTGCTAATGAGTGTTCTAAGTTCGTTCATTTTGTTACATAAACAGATTACAGAGTAAATAAACTCCTAACTGTCTGTAAATACATATTCTAACTCTCAATGAATTTACATACTGGCTATAATGGCCAATTATCTCTACACACTGACTGTAACTCCCTAGTACATACATACCTGTGAGACCTCCTCGGGTAGTGCCTGGGTGTCGGTGAAGGGCGTCCGTACACTATTATTGTCAGCATCCAATATCACCGCCTCACCTACATCATCCATTTGTACTCTCTGAGGGAAGGAATAGGAGAACATTTTAAAGTCTGGGATTAATGCCCTTAAAATAATATGACACCCTCTTTCTGTGTTATATATGTTTACACTCTACAGTATAGGAGGGTAACAAAACTCAAATAAAGTAAAAATTTGTATTTTATTCCACTACTACTTACCGAGAGAAGTGAAGTGTTAACGCCAATAACGAAGGGCATGGGGCGGTGAGATAGTCTGTAAGGTGTTGGGGTAGGACGGGTATAAAGATGTGTTGCCACTGCATGGGGTATATGAGAGCGTTGGCCGCCTGGACACACGCTGACAGTCTCGACACTCGCTTAGACACCACGATGATCCGACGTTCGTGTAGCATGGAGGCGAAAATGGCCACCATGTTGTTTGCGTCCACAGCATTGAAATATTCAGAGAGATTACGCTGAAAATGTGCAATGATACATGTCAAATAGCATTGAAGTAAATGAGATACATTACTAGTAACTTTATAATTATTTATGGAGGCAAAAATATTCACCAACTTACTGCCATCCACTTCATTACAGTATACAGTACTGTACATACAAACATATACTGTACTGTATACATACATAAATTTAAAGATCAAGTGCTCCACACTAAAGGCAATTCCGGTCTAATGTCCTAATGACGATGCTCCAGGCAGCCCTGTTCAGAGCTGCCTCACTTGTCAGGTTTGTAAATTCAAGATCAGACCGTATGGTTAGATCCCACGTCTTTTTGGTCTACTCCATGGTGCAGCTCCCTCCACGTTCACGGACTTGCATATTTTCCCCCAACTTAGTTCATACATCCTCTCCACAAGCCCCAACCATCCAAACCTTCTAGTATGCATCTCATCACTGATACTCTTGATACCTTTACTAGATATCCTATATTCCAGTTTGGCAACACACATCAATCTCAACACTCGCATCTCGTTACGTTCCATTCTGTTGATATAATCCACTTTGACAGGCCATGTTTTAAAGCATATGTCATTGTGCTTCTAATACATGAAGCAGCGTGCACCTTTCCCTTCAAGGGGAGAGGGAGTCTTCTCATGGTTAGTATTGGCATCAGTTCTCTGAACTTTTCCCAGCCGCATCTAATTCTGGCGATAGTGGCGGCCTCAGCCCCACCACCGGCAGAGATGGTATCTCTAAAGTAGCAAATCTTGTCTAACATTCCAGTGACTCATTGCCAAATTTAACATTATCGAATCAGTCATTCAACACGAGCTCACTCTTGCATACTAAACGTACAGTACAGTGCTTCTTCCTATTGTTTACCCAGCAACGGCAGACGCTTCAATTAATTGAGTTTGCGCCCACCCCTTTTCTGCATACTGCACATGGGTATACACCACTATCTGATGCACTTCATTGTAATAGTGTACAGTATTCAGAAAGGTTAAGCTGAAGATTACATTTCAAAAGACCACATTAGGAGTGTAAGTGAAGTGATGCACACGAGCCGACTTGGTTGGTTTGGACATGTGGAGAGCAGGCTGGGAAATTAGTGTTGCGGATCTACTTGCCCCGGGCTAGTGACATCTGAAATTGACTTGCCCTGACAGTCTTTTCACTTGCCCTGACACATTTTGTACTTGCCCTGATACATCGTAAGGAATTTCACTGGTTAAGTACCACATACATTCACAAACATGCCACCAGCTTCTATAAATTGGATGTTATGTCCACACTACTTATTGAATTTTTGGGAAACTTCATGCATTACTAATGTTATGGAAATATCAAGAGTTTTTGGTACATCACGTTGATGGTAAAACATTGAAACTAAGAAGAGGACAATGAAGGTGTCCATTTATTTACCTATCTCTTAAACCTCTCCTATTCTGGGGTGCTCAGGGCTCTTCAGTTTAAACAAAAAAAAATCTCCACTCTCTTTCCTCTTCCTTCCTTGATTTACGATACTACCAGTTTATCCCCTAACCCCAATATAAAATATATTGCATTTAACCAGATTCTCTTTTCAGAGGGCCTTTGGTATGGCTTTATTTTGTCACCAAGTGATATGTTCTCAAGTGGTTCTAATAATATATTTATGTTCTAAAATTTCAATCTTTCCCTATTGGTTTGTATTGTCAAGCCATCTTCCTTTATCAGGGCCTCAGACTTTATCCTTCGACTCCTTGACACTTTTACTGTCAAAACCAATAGCACTGAAATTGCATTTCAAATTTTCCCTTGTAAGCATTAATCTCTCGTTATACTGTGTGCATAGTGTGATAGGATATTATCAGTAAATGTACCTTCTCTCACCTAATCTTATCTTCAACTTCCTTCCCTTACATGATTTTGTTAAAGTCTATTCTCAGTAAATGTTCCTTCTCCCACCTAATCTTATCTTCAACTTCCTTCCCCTACATGATGTTTTAAAAGTCTATTCTTGGGCAGTTTCACGTCTTCATTTTTCTCATGAACCTGAAACTAGTGCATTGTCATCATCGATTGGCTTTCTTATGGGATGAGGGGCAGACTACTGATTCTCTTACTAGTCCTTATATATTTGTCTTTCACTCTTTGTATCATACTGTAAGTAATCTTGTCCTCAATTTCTTCCTCTTGAATCTCAGTTCTTGAATGAAAATAATCAATAAATTAGGGTGAAACAATTATCATGAAGACATGCATATCATTATCTTAAACTAGCTTAATAAGTGTTTGTAAAGCAGGGGAGGAAAATGGTTATTTCTTAACTATTTTGATATTAGTTAAACAAAATGTTTGCGAGATACAGCCGGCTGCTACTTTACTGCTTTTAATGCCTCTTATAACACTAAGAAAGGATGAAGCTTAATATCTGAGAGATAACCCGTTCATATGGCTTCAAATTGGATAGGTTCCGCTTTAGAAACTATTTACAGTAGTAAGCACTGGTTGGGAAACAAGGTTGTGGATATGTGGAATAGATTGTCTAGTGCAGCGATTAGCTAAGGACGGTAGGATATTTCAAAAGCAAACTGGATAGTCATATGAATGATATGGGCTGGGTGTAAATGGGATCTACCTCGTGTAGCCGGTCAGCTTTATGTAGACTTCCGATTTCTTATGTTCTTAAGTCCCTTTTGATAATGAACACTACGTATTGGACTATTGGTGTAACACAAGTTGTTTCATGTTTGCTTTTATTGGAATTTAGTTAGACAGAGATTTTTTAATTTTTGACTTATCTTTTTCAAATTTGTCTTACTTATTTGGCTATCACATCCTTAACATATTAGATCATATTTTTACCATTTCATGAACGATTTTAATTTACAGCCAAATCTACCCCCTAACCTATCTTGATCAACCCAAAACAATTGTATAGTATTGTAATGCTCACCTTAAAATAGCCCTACCTAAGCTATCCTAACCATATAACTTCTCTAATTTCCTCCTCATGTCCCTGTCCTCTTTCGCGGTCATCTGTGCATGAACATTATGAAAGCTAATTGAAGACTGGCAAAAGAGATGTGAAATAAAGCTAAAAGGTATATATTTCTTTATGCCTCATTCCCATAACCTTCATTGATATTTACCATGCTTCAATCTTGATTATTGTTAAAACAGGCAAACTAATACGTAAATTTATATTTTCAAATAATCTATAAACGATAATCTTACTGCTAACCTTTTTGGTTGACAAGTCTAGCCTATACAGTTGAATACGGGGGATTTTTTTTTTTAGACATTTCTTGGAACAGGCAGTCTTAGTCTATGTAAACAAAAAGACATAATTTAGAAATATAATACTGTTCATTATTAATACAAACCAGAGAGAGAGAGAGAGTGAAAGTGGGTGAGTGAGTATATGGGAAACCACAACATTGATTAACGAAGATACGTGTGTCTGTTATAGCAAAATTCCGATAATTTGAAAATCCCAAAAGTTCGAGTTTTTGAAGATCAGTAATATTAATATCAAAATGGGGAAAACTGAAAAAAAAATAAAAAAATGCGCGCCAGAATCGGCGAAAGGGAGACATGGCTAGGTGCAGACGATGACAATTTGCTACCCCCAACCACCTACTACGAACTTTTACTAATTATCGTATAACACTGTGACCACAGACCAACACCTACAATCTTCAAATTGTTTGCCACCAACATCTAAAAGCTTAGCAAGCTTTACTATCCCCAAGTAAATTCTTAAGCTCACAACATTACGAAATTCACGTCCCAGCAATAACAACAAATCTTAAGCCATGCATCCGGTACATGGTTACATTGTTTTAGCCTAACTAGTTGTATTCAATGTTTCTCTGTTACCGGTATGTTATATTTATCCATTTATTGAACTTCTCTATGTTATTGTATCCAAGAGAAACCAATATTGACAGTATTGACGAACTAATAATACCTGCCGAAAATATTACGAAATTTACGATCGATCAGCTGCGTCGTCTTTGTTTATTAAAGGGTCACCGCAGCGAGAAGTGTCGGTCTCTGTTTTACTAAAGGCCCACCGTTTTACTAAACGCCCACCGCATCGATGTTTTCGTAAGCTAATTATCTATCAGTATTTGATATTATATGACAACTATTTTTTTATTTTTTTTATTGAAGCATCAACTTAAATAGTAATACAAAAAATAGCTTGTCCCCTGGGCAACTGCCGGGCAGACTAGCGTTGCAAATCACTAGCCCGGCAACATATCCGGGCTAGTCTGGGCTGCCGGGCTATACCTAATTTCCCAGCCTGGTACTGGAGAGAATAGATGATCAGAACTGGGTGAAGAAATGCCGGACTGTGAACGTGGGGGGAGCTGCGAGTAGGGGTGGACCTAGAATGATGTGGGCTCGGGTACTCTGGTCCGATCTCAAAATAAAGAACTTGAAAACAGAGGCAGCCCTTGACAGGGCCACCTGGAAAGCCGCCATTTAGGATGTGAGACTGTAACTACATTCTCTGTGGACAAAACGGTCTTTAAACTTGTTTGTATGTACTTAGGATAAGTTAGTTAAAAATATTGCGTATTTTCAGCCTTATTGGCTGCCGGCCCAAAGTAAACCAATTATTTAGTAGTAGCCTCTACGTCTCCAACGTAGAGCTATATACTTATCGTATAATTCCGTTCCGCTCTGGAGCGGGCAATTATCGTAATCACTAGCGCGATTAAATCGATAACATCTAGAGTAGCACCTTACTCTCTCTACTAGGTACGTTGTGCACACTTTTGAGGCTAGTATTTTGAAGGAAAATGAAAATATTGATGAGAAAGAAAAGAGAAAATTGTAGAACATTGTCCATCCTATCTGGCTCCTTAACCCCTCAGACCCGGATGGGCTCTGAGAAACCCATAAAAAAACACACCCCGCGCTACCCGGTAGGGCTCTGAGGCTCCGGCAGCTTGAAAGCCTGTAAGCTTGGTGTGCGAGGCATCCGTCCGACGCATGTAAACAACAGCCGGCTGGACCGACGCTGCGCATCTCCGACCACAAGAAGGAGTGCGTCGCTTGTTCGTGTGTGCCTGTATGTCATTGTTAAGTAGCGAAAAGTAGTGTCTGTTTTTGCCACAAAGTTATCTCCAACGAAATCGTCATCACAACTGAACCAGTTGACTTAGAGCTCTACTTAACGCCATTCTACAGGTACGAAACACATCTACACTTGGGGATGCGCGGGAATGCGGAAGCAGTCAAAATAACAAAGATACGGTAGCCTAGGCGTAGACGTTTTTCGGCCAAAACCCCCGGGTTTTTGGGAATATGTATGGAATACATAGCCGGGGCTGGAGGGTTAAGCCGCTGTCACGGGTCCACCGCACAACCCGACCGGGCTTATTAGATCATCCTTTTCGCGCTACACTCACTGACAACACGCTTTTTTCTGGTGCTCTGTTTTTGTGCCTACCACACCTGTTACCTTCCCTTTGGGGGAGTTGTGGGCCTTATTTAAGGTACCTGTGATTCTAGACAGATGATCCGTGCTGTAGGCACACTAAATATTTGGGCTCAAATGTTTTTTTTTCTTGGAGTGTAGCGTCAAAACTGGAGGTTACTTAATTTTTTGCCATCTGCGCATGCGTCGCCGCTTGGGCGACACTCGTTCAATTAGGCTTTGCCTTTTGTATTCATTTCACTTGCGGTGGATTTAGTTTTGTCTTTAGTAAGATTCTTGTCATTAAAGTTTTTTGCCACTGCCTTCATTTTGCTTTTCTTTTCGTGTTCTAAGGCCTAGGCTTACTTGTGCCCTTCTAGTTGGTTGGAAGGGGGCGCTGACCCTTGTAGGGCCGATCCCTTTTCTGGTCTTTTTCTTGTTGCTTACTCTCATCAAGAGTACAGGAACTAGTGTGCCCTGTAATTTCATATATTACTGACTCAAGTACCGTTTCGGCTACCTTCCGTTATTAGCCTCGCCTAGAAGGGGGGCGTTTTGGTTTAGACTGCGACTCTGCGGCCTCCTCAATCTGGCAAAATCTGCCCCTGGATTGTTGGGCGGCCCCAGTGCTCTGTCTCCCTGACGCTTCGGTCCCTTGTTGCTTCCCCTCATCAAGGGTACGGTACCTGATGGCTCCCTGTAATTTCATATATTACTGACTCAGGTACCAAATAGGCTAACTTCAGTTTTTTAGCCTAGCCTATTCAAATAACTCATGTACCGAATAGGCTAACTTCCGTGTTTAGCCTAGCCTAGAAGGGGGGCGTTTTGGTTTCCGACTCTGCGGCCTCCTCAATCTGGCATAATCTGCCCCTGTATTGTTGGGAGGCCCCAGTGCTCTGTCTCCCTGACGCTTCGGTCACTTGTTGCTTCCCCTCATCAAGGGTACGGTACCTGGTGGCTCCCTGTAATTTCATATATTACTGACTCAGGTACCGAATAGGCTAACTTCCGTTTTTTAGCCTGGCCTATTCAAAGGACTCTAGTACCGAATAGGCTCACTTCCGTTTTTAGCCTAGCCTAGAAGGGGGGCGTTTTGGTTTCCGACTCTGCGGCCTCCTCAATCTGGCATACTCTGCCCCTGTATTGTTGGGCGGCCCCAGTGCTCTGTCTCCCTGACGCTTCGGTCACTTGTTACTTCCCCTCCTCAAGGGTACTACAGTGACTGGTGACTTCCTGTAATTTCATATATTACTGGCTCTGGTACCGAATAGGCTAACTTCCCTTTTGGCCTAGCCTAGGGAGGGGGGGCGGGGGGGGCGGGCGTGTTTGGATTTCACCACTGTGGCCACCTCCATCTGGCTTATGCTCATCTTTTGATTGACGGCCCCAGTGCTCTGTCTCCCTGGTTACAGTCCCACAAAACCGCGACCGTAGCCCATTCTGATGAGTTTTTGTATGACAGTTTTTGTTCGGTCAACTGCCCCCCTTACGGTCGTGGTTTGATTACCCACAGGCTCTCCCGCGCCTGTTGTGACTTGAGGAGGGTTACCATTGGGCCCCTCCGCTTTTGGAAGGGACTTTTATTTTACTGGCCTTCCACCTTCATGGGTGCCACAGACCTATCAGACATGTACCGGTGGGTTTCCACCCTGGGTCGGGAACTCCCCGCTCTAGGTCGGACCTTTCATTTACGGTCCCATGGTCTCATTGGGCCCCTCCGCTCTAGAACGGGACTTTACGTTCTATGTCGGAGGTCTGTTTTCACACTGACTGTTACCCACAGACGCTCCCACGTCTGCTGTGACTTGCCAGGCTACCTTTCCTGGGTCCTCGGCTCAAGGAGGGGCCCATCTGGGCCTCTCCGCTCTCGGACGGGACTTTTCACTCACGCACTACTGAAGTCTCATACCACTTCCCGCGCCTGAACGTACGAGTCCGTCTACGGACGATTCCGCCCGCCTTGGAACGCGGACGTTCCCGCTCGATGTCGGTACTTTTCCGCTCTCGAACGGACGTTGCCGTTTACGGTCGCGCTACTCTTGACTCGGTTTAGGCTTAGACTGGTAGTCCTACACTTCCATTAAGTCGTATTTTTACGCTCTTCTCCTGGTTTCCCTGACTGTGCTTTCTGTCCTACAGGACCTCTTCACTGGTACCGGCCTTAAGGTATTAGTCTCCATTATATTTTGGGGTGGGGTTTCCTTCAGTACTTCAGAGGGTTGAGCCTACCCCTTGGTTTTTTCTGCCCTGGGGTTTGGGGCTCTTTGGAATGTTGCTGGTTCACCTATGGACTGCCTGCTCCTCCTTTTGGAGAGTTCTCTTCGGCTTTCACTTCCAGGGGAACATGGGGGAGGGGGGGGCACTCTCCTTCATTGGAAGGGACTCCTGTCTCCAGGCCTAGTGAGAGCTTTTAGGCTACTCCCTGACCTGGTGCCTGTAGCCTATTCTGGGATCTCTGATCTTTCTTTTGTGCATGACCTCATGACTGATACTCCTGCCTGGCCTCCCGTTTTCGGGGGCGCTCTTTGGCCTTCACCTTCTTCAGGTTTCATCGACTTTCAGTGGTTTTTTCATGGTGCTTCCGAACAGGCTTTCGTCTTGTCAGTGCCAATGACATACATGCGTGTGTTCCCATGGCCTTTATTTTCATGGTGCTTACAACCAGGATTTATTCTTGTGACTGTCGATGACATACGTGCATGCCTTACCATGGCCTACACGGGGTCTTCACAAGGGTTTTTACTTCTGGTTCCAGTGTAGTATGTCTACTTCGCTCTGCTCTCGCCACGGGTGTCCTCACCGGGTGGTGAGTTCCAACCATCCTCCATTCGTCCTACATCCTACATTCCGCTCCAGAGCAGATTTCCGCCCCCGAGCGGAGCGGACCATTCTGGTCCACTCCTCTCTGGGTCGGTGCTAGGGTGCTATGCTTTGCCTCTGTATTGGGACTCGGTTGCCGTAGTTCACGGACTTCTCCTTTTCATCATCTCCTCTTCCGTTATGAGGCTTTTCATGCCTTCCTTCTGGGGACTTGCATAGGGTTCTTTGCACTTGCTGGTTCTCCTGGTCTCTCCCTGACCCTCCGCATGGGGGGTCCCTCTTCACCCCTCACCACGCACATGGCAGATGGGTGGACTGCGTCTATTTAGACCTTTCCAAAGCATTCGATAAGGTACCACATAAGAGATTGTTATCTAAGCTTGAGACGCTAGGATGTGTCAGGGGGAGTTTGCTGAAATGGATGGAGAGCTATTTAACAGGTAGGGAAATGAGGACCAACATTAGAGGAACTTACTCATCGTGGCGGAAAGTTGAGAGTGGTGTGCCGCAGGGATCTGTGTTGGCACCTCTCATGTTCCTTATGTACGTGAATGACCTGCCGATAGGCATAAACTCCTACATGTCAATGTTTGCAGATGACGTAAAAATTATGAGACAAATAACAAATAAAAGTAGTTGTGAGGAGCTGCAAGGGGATTTAGATAAAATATACGAATGGAGCACCAAGTGGAAAATGAAATTTAATATAAGTAAATGCCATGTGTTAAATATGGGAAGAAGTGTGAACAGACCAAATTGGGAGTACAGGATGGGAGATAATATAATTAGCAAGGCCGAAAAAGAAAAGGATTTAGGGTTGATTAAACAAGATAATTTGTCGCCAGAGAAACATATTAACAAGCTCTTTAGCGGAATGTATGCAATGGCCGGGAATATGAAAGTTGCTCTGAACTACTTGGATGAGACCATGGTAGCGAAAATTATGAAGAGTATGATTAGACCAAGATTTGAGTATGCAGCAGTGGTGTGGTCCCCGCATCTAAAGAAGCATATTCACAAGTTAGAAAGAATCCAGAGAGCAGTTACTAGATTGGTTCCAAGTCTCAGAGAACTGCCATATGAAGGGAGGCTAGACAAATTAAATCTACCGAGTCTAAAAGAGAGGAGAGAGAGGGGAGACATGATAATGATGTACAAATGCACCCGGGGGCTGGAGAGGCTGGATAGGGAGGATATATTAATTATGGATACAGGAATAACTAGAGGCCACAGCTACAAAGTAAAAAGACCTACCTGCAAGAACGATATCAGGAAGTTTAGCTTCCCCTATAGATGTATTGACAAATGGAATGGGCTGGAGGAGGAGGTGGTAGGGGCAAGGAACATCCATATTTTCAAGAAAAAATTTAATAAAAAGTAGACTGAGAGACGGGACAACACGAGCTTAGCTCAACTCCTGTAAACTACAATTAGGTAAATACAAGGGGGGGGGGGGATACTCACTTTCATGAAAGGTGCTCCAATTGCAGGTGTAGTGACCACTTTTGTGCGCCTTTCTGCCCTTGTGCCTGTTCTTTTTCAGGAGTTTCTTCAAGTTTTTTGGTGCATCCTACCATGCATTATACTCCTGTATAGCCCTCATTTCGAAGGGCCCCCCTTTTTCGTCCTTCCCTTCCTCAACAGGGGAAGGGGGTACTCTCCTGTCAAGGATTCAAGGGTTTTTACCTATATTGTGCTTGCACACATTTCCTGTGGTTCCATGTCATCTCAACCAGTGCCAAATTAACCCAGGCCAACCAAACCAGTGCCAAAATATAGTACTAACCTAACCTAACCTAACCGTATTGGTTGATTTGGTACTGGTTGAAATAGTCTACTGGTTGAGTTGACCGGTCACCATTTCCTGTGCTTCATACATGGGACATCATCTCTTTCCTTTCCAATTGCAACGTGGATGTCACTTCCTCCTTGCTCACGCCAGAGGTGTGCACGTCAGATGTCTACAAGGCGCCAGATCGCCTTTCCTCCAAGTGCCTCGTTCGGGCGTCCTTGCTGTTTCCGAGGACTCCGAAACGGAGGTGGGTCGTCGCTCTCCTTCACCGTCCCACCGACGATCTCCGACTCCTCTGTACGGTTCAGGCCATCCATGTGGCTCCACCCCAGGCTCAGGAGGCCACCGCTGACCGGTTTGCCTCCATCCGCACCATGCTTATGACAATGGCGGTATTCTTGGGACGCTCTACTACCGTTCCTCCTATATTACCTGTGGTTACTCTTTGTGGCCCACCTGCCTTCTTCCCCTGCTCTGCCTGGGGCGCTTCATACGTGGGCCATCGGTATAATTTTCCTTTCCGATTGCAGTGAGGATGTCATTTCCTCCCTGCGCACACCGTGGGGGTTCCCATTCCTGCCATGCCGTATGGACATGGAGAGTCCTACCCATGTCTCATGCTCCAACCGCGATGGGTTTAACTTTCGGACGTGTAGACCGTGTCTCGTCGATATTGACCTTTGGGTCTCGTCCTACATTCCCAAACGCTGTAGAGGCACGGTCTCGTCTCTGCGCTACATGATCGGGGTGTCGCTCTCTATGTCAAGGACCACCTCCAGCGGTTTCCGCGCTTCCTAGTCGAAGGGTGCGTGTCATGCTTCCCCTTCCCTCTGTTGTCTACCAGGCGCCAGACCGCCTTTCCCCGGTGCCTCGTCCGGACGTCCCTACTGTTTCCGAGGACGCCGAGACGTAGGGGAGACGCCGCTCTACTTTACCACATCGCCGTCGATCTCCGGCTCCACGCCGCCCTGTCTCTTCCCCTGTACGATCTCCAGGCATGCTTACGTGCTGGGCGGTGTTCTTGGGGCACTCCACTGCCGTCCCTCCTGTTATACCCGTGGTCCCTCCTCTTCCACCTTTTTTGGTGGCCCTCCTGCCTACGTCGCCTGCTCTACCTGTGGTTGCTGCTCCGGTTGTCCTTCCTCCCGCTCGCTCCCAGGCAGCATCGACTTCTTTTGTATTTACCTAATTGTATTTACCTAATTGTAGTTTACAGGAGTTGAGCTAAGCTCGTGTTGTCCCGTCTCTCAGTCTACTTTTTATCCAATTTTTTCTTGAAAATATGGATGTTCCTTGCCCCTACCACCTCCTCCTCCAGCCCATTCCATTTGTCAATACATCTATAGGGGAAGCTAAACTTCCTGATATCGTTCTTGCAGGTAGGTCTTTTTACTTTGTAGCTGTGGCCTCTAGTTATTCCTGTATCCATAATTAATATATCCTCCCTATCCAGCCTCTCCAGCCCCCGGGTACATTTGTACATCATTATCATGTCTCCCCTCTCTCTCCTCTCTTTTAGACTCGGTAGATTTAATTTGTCTAGCCTCCCTTCATATGGCAGTTCTCTGAGACTTGGAACCAATCTAGTGACTGCTCTCTGGATTCTTTCTAACTTGTGAATATGCTTCTTTAGATGCGGGGACCACACCACTGCTGCATACTCCAATCTTGGTCTAATCATACTCTTCATAATTTTCGCTACCATGGTCTCATCCAAATAGTTCAGTGCTCCCTGTCATGCTCCCTGGGTGTGGCCTGGGGCTGGTTGTCGGTCGGTCCACGTTCCGTCCCTCAGGACCGTCATCGTGGGGGTACGTGGCGGCATCCCGCCCGGAGCGAGCTCTTACACATGCACAAGGGGTGCAACCGGTGCCTGCGAGTTGGCAGGTGTAGTACACCGCCTCTGGGCACTTTCGGGTTTTTGGCCCTGGACGGCCTGGTACCAGAGGTGGACGTCAGGGCTCATCCGGGGAGGGCGGGTCTATAATTTTACTTCCCGTCCTCAGGGTTCCCCTCTGGGTCTCCCACGTTCTGGTCAGCCTTTGCTCGACACGACGTACATGTCGACGCGCCCACTCTGTCGGCCTCGTATGAGTTTCAGTAGTGTCATTCCATAGTTTCTCTTTTACTGTTCCTTGTGGCTGACGGGAGGCGTCGCCTTCGGGGTTCGGTCGGAGATGGGTTCTTCACCACTCCCTCCGGTCGGCTGCTCCTCCGTGTCGAGCCTTGTCATGACTTCATCCGGGGTATCACCTCCATTTTGGGCCTGCTTCTTTGCCACTACGTTATCTTTCTGAACGTAGGCCACGCTCCTTCACACCACCAGCGAAGAGTGCCCTGGAATGGGTTCACGAGCTCTGCTGGCGCACTGCTCGCATGCTCTCCACCCTCTTCAAGCGACTGCACCTAGCTCGGCTTCCCCTCAGGCTTATCGTGGCCCGACCGACTAGGGTGCTCGGGAAGGGTGGGGACCAATTCGGGCGAGTGCGTCTGCAGCTCGCCGTAGCCTCCGTCGGCGACCTTCAGTGTCCCTTCCATGGGGCTGCGCGTTGTCGCCAGTCTCTGTGGTTTTCCTTCTGTACACTGGCGCCGGCTGAGATCCGTACGTCGCTGTTGCTTTCTGTGCTCCCTCCGGAGGAGCTCTTCTCTGCCCCTGCATGGCAAGGGTCTTCCCTCTTTGCTGCTGCGGGGCTCTTCGCTCCCCGTCCGCCTGGGGTGTCACGACTCTCCTCAGCCGCTTCCTCTTAGTTGAGGTCGGCAGACCGGCTCGTCACGAGGCCGCCAGGCTCGGTGCCCCTACCGGCTCTTGCGTCCCCACTCGGTTTAGCTTCGCCGTTCGTGAGCACACCGGGTAGTACGGCGGGGTCTGTCCTCAAGGTGTCGGTCCACGTTTCCACTCCGATGACCTGCATGACATCGGCCTGTCTCCCCAGACGTCACCTAGGTTATTCTGTCCATGCACGTGGATGGTATTATTCGGGAAGTCTCGCCTCAATAGCGGGGCTTCCTGTCGCATGTCTTTCTGGTCTCCGTGGCGGACAGCGAGGTGTTATGACCGGTGGTCGACCTGTCGTGCCTCGTATTGAGGACTCTCATTATGTCACGTTCGGCGGTTTGCCCTTCGGTCTCCATGTCGCACCTCGTGTCTTTACGACCCTCGTCGGACGGGCCTTGCCTCCCCTGCTCCATCAGGGTCTTCCGCTCCTATTTTTCCTTGGTGGGTGGGATCTTCTCCGCGTACTCTCCCACACACTGTATACACGACACTCTCCTTGTTCCTTCTCGTCCCTCGGTTAGGTTTACTAGTCACCGTTCCCGAGTCTTGCCTTCCACCGTCGCACGTTGTGCTGTGGGCGGGCCTCGACTGGGACAGGACGAGCGCGACTGTCACCCAGAGTCTGGTGACTGCATCGTCTTTTCGTTCTTCGGGACCTGGCGGGGTACCTGTTTTGCCGCGCACACCTTTACACCATCACACTGCGTGCAACCTACCTACCCGGGACTGCCAACCTATGGGCGGTTGCTCTATCGATGGGACAGAGCACGGTAGTATGGTCTTTCCAACACACCGTATTCGATGTGTTTCCGCCACCCGACGCCCTTTTTGGTGTGCAAAGTCCTCCACAGTGGTTGCTTTGCATGTAATTTTGCTGTGTTTTTGACTGATAAATGTTTGTTTATCGAGACTGCTTTTGTTTACATTTGTACCGTTAGTGACGACCGACGCTCTAAAGTAAACAAACTATTTGCTTGTTTCATATTACAGTAAACTTCCGTTAATCCGAGGGCAGCGGACCGGCCTCGTTCGGATTAGTGGATTTTTTGATTATCGGACTTTACCCTATGAACCTGTGGCCTGACGAAAACATTGAGGGATTAGGCCACCCAAACACAATGCACACATCGCTCATATGTTCATGAAATCACTTCAAAAGTTTACCATTGTCATTGTAGCCTATTACCTACTTCAAAACATTCAGATTAATGGTCAAAGGAATCTGCTGATATAAATGTAAACACCTTCTTCTTCTTCTTATTGTCACATGTCCGCATCGTCTACTAGCGAGTTTGTCTTGCTCTTGAAAGCACCCTTGGGACGCTCCGATCACTGAACTATAAATAGTAGCGTATCGGAACGTCCAAAGGTGCATTTTCAAGCGCAAGACTGAATGCGCTTGCAGACGATGCGGTGCAAGCCAGTAGCGCATCGGAGCGTCCCAAGAATGCGTTCAAGAGCAACACAAACGCTCTAGCAGACGATGTGGTGTTTACGTTTATATCAGTAGCTTCCTTTGACCATTAATCTGAATGTTTTGAAGTAGGTTGTTGTTGTTGTTCCCTAAGCTGCCTGGCCGAACAGCCCCGAGTCCCTGAGGAAGGCCATGGCCACGATCGGGCTTTCCCACAGAGCTCTCATTGAGTGTAGGTTGTGTTGTTGGCGTAAGTGGTTGTGTGAAATGCAGTCTTCGATGATGTGTTTAATGGTATGGGGTGCTGTGTTACATCCCGGGCAGGCGTCGACAACGGAGTCATCCAGTCTCTTCTGATAGCTCAGGAGAGCTGGATGGTGTCCGCATCTCAGCCTGGCCAGGTGGACTCTGTCCTCGCGAGGGAGGGAGGATTCGGAAGGATGGATTTCGGGAGGTCGTGCATGCAGCTGCGTGTTGTCTGTGAGTGAGTGGATGGATTGGCGAGAGATGTGAGTATGGATGTGCTTCTGGAAGTTGGTTCGGGGTGGGCAGGGAGGGAGAGAGGACAATAATTGTGTGTGATACCGTGTGCTGGGTGTTGTTTTGATATTTCTTGGTGTCTGTGGGTGTGTTGCCATGTAGTTTAGTGGGTGGTCTTGGTTCGTGGAGGCTGCTGCCAGGAATTGAGTGCCTCTCATGTCCAGATGGTCCTTGACTTTGAGGACCTTGGTTTCTTGATGTAGATGATCTGTGGGTGCAGTAGCTGTGCAGCCTGTAATGATCTTCAGGGCTTTGTTTTGAATAGTCTGCAAGGTCTTATGATGTGTTTCAGCTAGGAAACATTTGGTCCTCATTTGGAAGGACCATATTACCAGTCTTGCTAAGGCAGCCTCCCAGAAGCTGGGTGTGCTCAACCGCCTTAGGGGGTTCTTTTCCCCTGCACAGCTTCTTGCTCTGTACAGGGGCATAGTGCGCCCTTGTATTGAGTATTGTTCACATGTGTGGGGAGGTTCCTCTCACACCGCTCTCCTAGACAAAGTTGAAAGGAAGGCCTTTCGTATCATTAACTCCCGTCCACTCACCAACTCTCTGCAATCTCTCTCTCTCTCTCCGCCGCAATGTTGCATCTCTCTCGCTATTCTATCGCTACTATAATAATCAGTGTTCCTCAGAGCTATCCCAGTGCATACCACCTCCTTTACGTAGGGCACGTGGTACCCGTCTTGCAACTCAATCCCACCCCTACTCTGTGCAACTTTCCAACCCAAGAGTGAAACGTTACTCTCAAACTTTCTTCTACTCAACAGCTGAGCTCTGGAACTCTCTCCCAGAATCAGTCTTTCCCTCTTCCTATGACTTAAATTGCTTCAAACTCTGTGTGTCCAGGCATTTTGGCTCGAACGTCCCTTGATTTTGGCCCTGTCACTCTTTCAACTATGGGGGAGGCACTCGCTATAGGCAGTTATGCCTTTTGCCTCCCTCAATCACATAGAAAGAAAAAAAAAAAAAAAAAAAAAAAAGTTAGAAGCCCAGGCTGGGCTTGCGTATTCCATTACTGATCTTATGTATTGTTTATATACTGTGGTGGTAGTTTCTTTGTTGTGTCCAAATTTTGTGAGAGCAAGTGACCTGAGGGCATAACTGGGTGTCAGTTTCTTTTAATGTTTGTGGTGTGCTGTTGAATGTCATATGAGTATCATATGTTACTCCTAGGATTTTGGAGTGTGTGTATGTGTTAGGGGTGTGTTGTTTATGGTGAGTTGAGGGATGTATTCGTGTTCACCTGTCCAGCTTGGGCGGAGGTTTGGGGGGGATTTGGCTGGGGCTAGATTAAGTCTGTTTGTAGTGCACCAGCCATGTAGTGTGTTGAGATAGGGTTGAAGGAGATCTGCTGCTCTTCTTGGGTCATGGTGTGTGCATGTGAGTGTTATGTCATCTGCATAGGAGGCTAAGTTTATTTGGGGAGTATTGGGTGTAGTTATATCGTGCATGTACAGATTGAAGAGTGCGGGCGATAGGACGGATCCTTGTGGGACTCCGTTTGGAAAGTTTCTGATTTTAGATGACTGACCGGCAAAAGATACGTGTGCACATCTGCCTGCTAGGAAGTTGGCCAGCCACCTTTTTGTGTTGTTGTTGTTGTTGTTGTTGTAGTTCCTCAAGCTGCCTGGCCGAACAGCCCCAAGGCCCCGAATAAGGCCAAGGCCATAATCGAGCGCCCCCAAAGAAAGGACAGGGCCCTGGGTGGGGCTTTGGTTTCCTTTTTGTGTTGTTGTGCATGTTTGTGTTGTAGATTTTGTTTGTTAGGTTGTGGCGGGGGATGGCATCGAAGGCTTTACTAATGTCGAGTGTGGCTAATAGTGATCTGTGTGGTGGTCCAGTAGGTAATAGGCTACAATGACAATGGTAAACTTTTAAAGTGAATTCATGAAAATATGATATGTGTGTGCTCCATTATGTGTCATATGAGTGGACTAATGCCTCAAAAAGGGGACTTTGGGACTTCTTGAAATTCGGACCATCGGGTGAATTCGGATTTGGCATCAAATTGAAAAATTCTGACTATTGGGAGATTCGAATCATCGGTCGTCGGATTAAAGGACTTTTACTGTATAAAGTTCTAGCACTTATTGTAGATATTTTAGCCCTCACTGTAGTTAAGTGCTTAGCAAACCACCCAGTAGTTATCTTGCATGACATTGTATTTACCTAATTGCCTAATTGTATTTACCTAATTGTAGTTTACAGGAGTTGAGCTAAGCTCGTGTTGTCCCGTCTCTCAGTCTACTTTTTATCCAATTTTTTCTTGAAAATATGGATGTTCCTTGCCCCTACCACCTCCTCCTCCAGCCCATTCCATTTGTCAATACATCTATAGGGGAAGCTAAACTTCCTGATATCGTTCTTGCAGGTAGGTCTTTTTACTTTGTAGCTGTGGCCTCTAGTTATTCCTGTATCCATAATTAATATATCCTCCCTATCCAGCCTCTCCAGCCCCCGGGTACATTTGTACATCATTATCATGTCTCCCCTCTCTCTCCTCTCTTTTAGACTCGGTAGATTTAATTTGTCTAGCCTCCCTTCATATGGCAGTTCTCTGAGACTTGGAACCAATCTAGTGACTGCTCTCTGGATTCTTTCTAACTTGTGAATATGCTTCTTTAGATGCGGGGACCACACCACTGCTGCATACTCCAATCTTGGTCTAATCATACTCTTCATAATTTTCGCTACCATGGTCTCATCCAAATACAGTAGGGTCTCACATAAAACGAGTTTATGGTCGATAAACGAGGGCGTTTTATGTGAATTCGTTTTATGTGAACACAGCATTTTGGTGGCGCAATATCGTCAATGTTCACTGTAAGCGAAAATTTTCGTACAAAGCGAACGATATTTCGTATGTTTTGTACGATATTTCGGCGTTTTATATGAAAGCGTACGATATTTTGTACGTTTTGTACGATATTTCGGCGCTCTATATGAAAACTCCTTGTATTTGCCCCACTTTGGCGGCGGACTCGTTTTATGTGATCACATTCGTTCTGATCGAAAATTAAATATTAATATTTTAGGTCGGTCGTTTTAATCGAGACTCGTTTTATGCGAACACGTTTTATGCGGGACCCTACTGTAGTTCAGAGCAACTTTCATATTCCCGGCCATTGCATACATTCCGCTAAAGAGCTTGTTAATATGTTTCTCTGGCGACAAATTATCTTGTATAATCAACCCTAAATCTTTTTCTTTTTCGGCCTTGCTAATTTTATTATCTCCCATCCTGTACTCCCAATTTGGTCTATTCACACTTCTTCCCATATTTAACACATGACATTTACTTATATTAAATTTCATTTTCCACTTGGTGCTCCATTCGTATATTTTATCTAAATCCCCTTGCAGCTCCTCACAACTACTTTTATTTGTTATTTGTCTCATAATTTTTACGTCATCTGCAAACATTGACATGTAAGAGTTTATGCCTATCGGCAGGTCATTCACGTACATAAGGAACATGAGAGGTGCCAACACAGATCCCTGCGGCACACCACTCTCAACTTTCCGCCACGATGAGTAAGTTCCTCTAATGTTGGTCCTCATTTCCCTATCTGTTAAATAGCTCTCCATCCATTTCAGCAAACTCCCCCTGACACATCCTAGCGTCTCAAGCTTAGATAACAATCTCTTATGTGGTACCTTATCGAATGCTTTGGAAAGGTCTAAGTAGACGCAGTCCACCCATCCGCCTCTTTCTTGGAGTACATCTATCACCCTACTGTAATAACATAGCAAACTGGTAACACAAGATGTCCCTTCTCTGAATCCAAATTGCTTTGGAGTTATTATTTTCTTTCTCTCCAACATTTTCATCCATCTCTTCCTAATTAGCTTTTCACAAATCTTGCATACAATACTAGTAAGTGAAACTGGTCTATAGTTTAGAGGGTCCTCAGGGTTTCCATTCTTGTATATCGGAATGATATTAGCTCTTTTCCATTCAACAGGAACCTGTCCTTTATCTAAGGAAGCTTGAATTATGTCCCTCACTGGCTCCACTAATTGCTCTGCACACTCCTTTAAAACCCAGGCAGACACTTCATCCGGTCCCATAGCTTTCCTTACTTCAAGTCCTCTCATCGCAGATAACAGCTCATCTCTAGTTATTTCAATCTTACTAAGACCACTCTCCAGTACTCCCGCCTGTGGTTCGTCAAAACCTTCCTCTCTAGTAAAAACTGACCCCAATTTGTTATTCATTACCTCACACATGTCCGATACATTTTCATACGTCCTAGCATCAACTCTTAATTTAGTAATTTGTTTCTTTACCTTCAACTTACTGTTTATATATTTATAAAATAATCTAGGGTCACTTTCACATTTATTTACTATGTTCTTCTCATAGTTCATTTTAACTTGCCTAATTATGTTAACATATCTATTCCTCTCCTGTTTATATTTATTCCGATTACTCTCAGTGTTCCTTCTTCTTAATCTAGCCCAAGCTGCATCACGCCTACCCAAAGCTCTTTTGCATTTCAAATTAAACCAATCTTTCTGCTTAGTAAAATTTCCAGTTTTATATCTTGGGACAAACATATTGGTTCCTACTCTATAAATTTCGAGGAATCTACTATATTTACCTTGTACGTCCCGTTCCTTCAAAATAAGATCCCAATCTACTCCCTCTAAATATCTTTTCAAGGATACATAATCAGCTTTACTATAATTTAATCTGTACTGTAGTTTTGACTGATAAAAGTTTGTTTTTCAAAATTCTATTTGTCAAGTTAGTAGAGACGCCGCCGATACCAGCGCCACATGTGTACGCAAAAACAAACCTTACCTTTGGACCTTTGGATGTGTTCACCGCTCCTCTAGCGACACCAAGGAGCACGACGCCCCTCGTTATGGGTGGTGATTTGGTGCAGTAGACTGTTTGAAGCGACAGCTCGCTCCCTTGCGAGGATGGGCTCGTCTGGCACTTTTTGCAGTTCGACATCTAGGGCTCTCTTGAAATTGTCTAACGAGATGTCCCTCATGTCTCTTACTCGCCGTGGGAGTTTGTTGAAGAGACGTGGGCCTCTGTGTGATAACCAGCCCTCTCGCAGAGAGCCCATAGCACCCCTGTTATTCATCCGGGGGATTTCGCATTCCCAGCCTCTCCTATCATTGAATTTCATGACTATCGGAGTATGTAGGTTTGGTACTAAACCCTCTGCGATTTTCCACGTGTATATTATTAGGTAACGTTCTCTTCTACGTTCCAGTGAGTACAGATTCAGTGCTCTTAAACGCTCCCAATAGTGTAGATGTTTTATCGAACTTATATGCGAAGTGAAATTTCTTTGTACACTCTCTACGTCATTTATTTCACCTGCTTTGTATGGGGATGTTAATACGCTACAGTATTCAAGCCGCGGTAGCACTAGAGATTTGAAGAGCGTTATCATAGGCAATTCACCGCGTGTTTTAAAAGTACGCAGAATCCAACCCGTTAGACGTTTCGCAGCCGCCACTTTGACCTGGTTATGTACTTTGAAACCCATATTTTCAGACATTAATACCCCAAGGTCTTTCACACTGTCTTTCCGTTCTATTATGTGGTTAGATTCTGTTAAGTAATTTGTAATTTCTTTAACACCATTATTATCTCCGTACCGTATTAATTGGAATTTGTCCTCATTGAATTGCATGTTGTTTTCCCTGGTCCACTGGAACACTACATTCATGTCTTCCTGCAGTCGGCCCGTGTCCTCTTGTGTGTTTACTATCTTGCTTAATTTTGTGTCATCAGCAAAAGACGACACCGTACTGTGTCTGGTATTGGTATCTATGTCGCAAATTAGTATGAGGAACAGAAGGGGCGCTAGCACTGTTCCTTGGGGCACTGAGCTTTTGACATCCGAAGGCTCGGAAGTGACTTGGTTTACTGCTACCGATTGTTTTCGGTTTACGAGGAAATTGTATATCCACCGTCCGATTTTCCCAGTTATACCTTTTGCTTTCAGTTTGTGGGCTATTATACCATGGTCACATTTATCAAATGCCTTAGCAAAATCGGTGTTAAATGACATCCATGTTTTTCTTTTCTTCTAGCGCTTTAAGAATTTTGTCATAGTGTTCCAAAAGTTGTGAGAGACATGATCTTCCCGCTCTGAACCAATGTTGACCGGTGTTGTGTAGTTCATTTGTCTCCATGAATGTTGAAATTTTGCTTCGCAGGACTCGCTCGAAAACTTTAATGATGTGAGAGGTTAGAGCTACCGGGCGGTAGTTTTTTGGTAGTGCTTTACTCCCTCCTTTATGCAGTGGGGCAATTATTGCATTTTTCAAGCTATCTGGTATGTCACCAGTGTCTAGACTCCTTCTCCACATTATAGCCAGGGGTTTTGAGAGGTTTTCCTTACATTTTTTCATTAGGATCGAATTCCATGAGTCCGGGCCTGGTGCCGAGTGGGATGGCATGTTGGAAATGGCCTCTTCTATGTCTTTTGGACCGAAATCAATATCCAGCATCTGAGGGGTTTCCGTGGGGGAGGTTTCCATGAAAAATATATTTTGGTCTCTGATGACTTTTGTTTCATCAGGCTCACTGAATGCCATTTCATACTGCCTGCTTAAGAGTTCGCTCATTTCCTTTTTGTCCCCTGTGAAAGAGCCATCCCCTTTGCTCAGTGGGCCGATGTTTGATGTTGTTTTAGCCTTTTGTTTGGCGTATGAAAAGAAGTATTTGGAATTTTCCTTTATACCTGCAATAGCTTTCCTCTCCTCTTCCATATGTTGTAGTTCATATGATATTCTTAGCCTTTGTTCAATTTCCACAATTTCTCTATCTATTTCGACCTTTTGCCTATCCTGTAGATTTTGATGTGTGCGTCTTTGTGTGAGTAATGTTCTTCTTCTGTACAGCCTCCTCCTTTCCCGATCTTGTTTGCTTCTTCGTTTTGTTTGTCTTGCAGGTATATGGTGGCTACAGATTTGGGTCATGGTTTCTGTTATTAAGACTAGACATTCTGCTGGTGTCAGGTTATCCATTAAATCTTCCCAGTCTATTTCCTCCATTTCTTGATTTACCTCTTCCCACCTAATGTTTTTGTTATTGAAGTTAAATTTACTGAAGGGGCCGGTTTTTGTTCTCGATTCTGAGGTTGTCTGTACACTTTCTAAGGTTGTTTTGATCTCAATTAATTTATGATCTGAGTATGTTGTGTCCGATATGTTAATGCTGTGTACTAGAGAGTCGTTGTTAGTGAAGACCAGGTCTAAGATATTGTTTTCCCGTGTGGGTTCAGCAATATGTTGGGTAAGACTAAAAAAATCACAAAGTTCAAAAAGCTCTCTCGTATTAGTATTTGCTTCTCCGGTGTTATTTGCCACTAACTGGTTTTCTAGTTGTCTCCATTTAATGTTTGGTAGGTTAAAGTCTCCTAGCCATATAATATTTGGTGTTGGGTTCCCCAGGGTTTCCACTTCTGATTTTATTTTGTTGAGCTGGGTTTTGAATTCTTCTCGGGATGAGTCTGGAGGCCTGTATGTAACAATAACTGCTAAATTTAGGTTTTCTATTTTAACTCCAAGTATTTCCACCACTTCATTACTGTTATTTAGGAATTCAGTACATATCAGTGTCATGTATGTACAAGGCTACACCTCCATGTGATCTATGCGTTCTGTCCGCCCTATGTAGGTTGTAACCAGGAATCCATACCTCACTATCCATCCATCCATCCATCCATCCATCCATCTATCCAACTATCTATCCATCCATCCATCCATCCATCTATCCATCTATCTATCCATCCATCCATCCATCCATCCATCCATCTACCACAATCACTACTACCATAATCACCGACCTCGACCTCCCTGTGCCTCATTAAACGGCGACCTCGATTTCGGCCGCTAAATGACCTCCGATTTTGGATCTGACCTCATCCTAAACAACATCAAACATCGGCCCACTGAGCAAAGGGGACGGCTCTTTCACAGGGGACAAAAAGGAAATGAGTGAACTCTTAAGCAGGCAGTATGAAATGGCATTCAGTGAGCCTGATGAAACAAAAGTCATCAGAGACCAAAATATATTTTTCATGGAAAACTCCCCCACGGAAACCCCTCAGATGCTGGATATTGATTTCGGTCCAAAAGACATAGAAGAGGCCATTTCCAACATGCCATCCCACTCGGCACCAGGCCCGGACTCATGGAATTCGATCCTAATGAAAAAATGTAAGGAAAACCTCTCAAAACCCCTGGCTATAATGTGGAGAAGGAGTCTAGACACTGGTGACATACCAGATAGCTAAAAAAACGCAATAATTGCCCCACTGCATAAAGGAGGGAGTAAAGCACTACCAAAAAACTACCACCCGGTAGCTCTAACCTCTCACATCATTAAAGTTTTCGAGCGAGTCCTGCGAAGCAAAATTTCAACATTCATGGAGACAAATGAACTACACAACACCGGTCAACATGGGTTCAGAGCGGGAAGATCATGTCTCTCACAACTTTTGGAACACTATGACAAAATTCTTAAAGCGCTAGAAGAAAAGAAAAACGTGGATGTCATTTACACCGATTTTGCTAAGGCATTTGATAAATGTGACCATGGTATAATAGCCCACAAACTGAAAGCAAAAGGTATAACTGGGAAAATCGGACGGTGGATATACAATTTCCTCGTAAACCGAAAACAATCGGTAGCAGTAAACCAAGTCCCTTCTGAGCCTTCGGATGTCAAAAGCTCAGTGCCCCAAGGAACAGTGCTAGCGCCCCTTCTGTTCCTCATACTAATTTGAGACATAGATACCAACACCAGACACAGTACGGTGTCGTCCTTTTGCTGATGACACAAAATTAAGCAAGATAGTAAACACACAAGAGGACACGGGCCGACTGCAGGAAGACATGAATGTAGTGTTCCAGTGGACCAGGGAAAACAACATGCAATTCAATGAGGACAAATTCCAATTAATACGGTACGGAGATAATAATGGTGTTAAAGAAATTACAAATTACTTAACAGAATCTAACCACATAATAGAACGGAAAGACAGTGTGAAAGACCTTGGGGTATTAATGTCTGAAAATATGGGTTTCAAAGTACATAACCAGGTCAAAGTGGCGGCTGCGAAACGTCTAACGGGTTGGATTCTGCATACTTTTAAAACACGCGGTGAATTGCCTATGATAACGCTCTTCAAATCTCTAGTGCTACCGCGGCTTGAATACTGTAGCGTATTAACATCCCCATACAAAGCAGGTGAAATAAAAGACGTAGAGAGTGTACAAAGAAATTTCACTTCGCATATAAGTTTGATAAAACATCTACACTATTGGGAGCGTTTAAGAGCACTGAATCTGTACTCACTGGAACGTAGAAGAGAACGTTACCTAATAATATACACGTGGAAAATCGAAGAGGGTTTAGTACCAAACCTACATACTCCGATAGTCATGAAATTCAGTGATAGGAGAGGCTGGGAATGCGAAATCCCACGGATGAATAACAGGGGTGCTATGGGCTCTCTGCGAGAGAGCTGGTTATCACACAGAGGCCCACGTCTCTTCAACAAACTCCCACGGCGAGTAAGAGACATGAGGGACATCTCGTTAGACAACTTCAAGAGAGCCCTAGATGTCGAACTGCAAAAAGTGCCAGACGAGCCCATCCTCGCAAGGGAGCGAGCTGTCGCTTCAAACAGTCTACTGCACCAATCACCACCCATAACGAGGGGCGTCGCGCTCCTTGGTGCCGCTAGAAGAGCGGCGAACACATCCAAAGGTATCCAAAGGGAGGGAGGGAGGGAGGGAGGGAGGGAGGGAGGGAGGGAGGGAGGGAGGGAGGGAGGGAGGGAGGGAGGGATGGATGGATGGATGGATGGATGGATGGATGGATGGAGGTCGAGGCGTAGCCGAGACAGCGCCCTGGGTACTGGAGGGTCGAGGCGGAGCCGAGACAGAGCCCCGGATACAGGGAGGTCGAGGCGTAGCCGAGACCGAGACAGCGCCCTCCGGATACAGGGAGGTCGAGGCGTAGCCGAGACCGAGGCAGCGCCCCGGGCACTGGGAGGTCGCGGCGTAGCCGAGACAGCGTCCCCCGGATACAGGGAGGTCAAGGCTGAGCCCGCCCCGGGCAACGCCGGGTACCCCTGCTAGTTGTTTATACAGTCGACGCTCGATTTAACGGACTAATAGGGGGTAGACCGAGTCCGTTGCTGGAAAAAGTCCGTAGCTGGAAAATTGCCTTCGTTTTTTTTTTTTTTTTTTTTGTGTGATTGAGGGACACGTTGTGCTGTACTGTCCCTGAAAACATAATAAAGGTCTTATTTGTCATTAATATGATAAATTTCACATGGGGGAAAAAAAAAAAAAAAAAAAAAAAGGAAGGATATCCCCGCCTCTGTAGGCCTACTCCCTCCCCTCCCCGTCCCGGCCTCAACCCCGACCCCGTTACTGTGATAATGTTGATAAGCCTTGTGCTACACCCTATTGATAATGCAAAACTATTGAACACACTTAAAAGTGTATGTTATTTGGTCTCTATATAATCTGTGAATCATTTCCGATATGATAGAATTAAAGACATTTTTTTCTACCAACTCATTATCAGCAAAAATGACACAAATGTCAATTAAAAACATGTTATAACATTTCCCCATCATTTTGTGTATACCGTGGGAACCAAAAAAAAAAAAAATCTATCAAACGTAAATCTCCCGTCTCGGAAGCTCGGCGCCTAGACGGATGGGAGGGTTGAACTATTTTTTTGACTATCTTATTTATTGTTTATCTATGTGCTGGAAGGATATTATATTTTTCAATTCCATCGCATTAGAAATGATTCAAAGATTACAAAAGTCCAAATAACACATAGTTATGTTAATGTATAAGGGATTTAGGTAGATGAATTAGAGAGATAGATAGATAGAAAGAGAGTGTATATCGAGGGAAAAAACAAAACAAAAAATCTATCAAACATAAATCTTCCGTCTCTGCTCGCAAGGAGGGGAGAGTTGAAATATTTTGTTGACTATCTTATTTATTATTTATCTATGTGCTGGAAGGATATTATATTTTTCAATTCCATCACATTAGAAATGATTCAAAGATTACAAAAAGTTCAAATAAGACATAGTTATGTTAATGTATAAGGGATTTAGGTAGGTGCATTAGAGAGATAAATAGATAGAGCAACGGACTTTGCTCCAACTTTTTTTCGAGCAACAGACTTTGTCCGTTGCTGGGTCCATTGTCCGGCTACGGACAGAGTCCGTTAAATCCGAAATCCGTTGTATCGGGGTCCGTTAAATCGAGCGTCGACTGTATACAGTGGTGGTGGTTTCTTTGTTGTGTCCAAATTTTGTGTGAGCAAGTTGTTAACATAGGCAAATATGTTAATGTGTGTGGGAGTGCAAACTGGTTATATATGTGAGCAGACGATCGACACAGGAGTTTGCCCAACTAGTTTCCCGCCAAATTGCGTGGTCTACTATATGCTGACGTGTAAGAGATGACGTCACAAGCTGACCGATTAGGCGGGCTAGCTGTCCGGACGGAGCCAGTCGTTTACATACGGGTGAGTGGTGAACACGGCCATTGAGCTAATTAACATTGGTAGCAGAGCGTAGTTCGGAAACAATGGCATGTTCAACTAAGTGGCCACGGAAACTGGAGAATGAGGATGGGTATGAAAACTGGAAAAAAGATATAAACATTTGGTGTGAGTTGACAGATTTGGCCAAGAAAAAACAGGCATTGGCGATCCACTTGTCTCTAACAGGGCGGGCAAGAGAGGCCTCGTCCGAAATACCCGCCGCGGACTTAACCCTCTCACCACGGAAGGCCTCTTGAACGCCCATAAAAAAGCATATAACAGCTGCCCGGAAGGCCTCTTGAATGCCCAGTGGTTGAAAGCCTGTGAGCTTCGTGTGCGAGGCGTCGGTCCGACGCATGTAAACAACAGCCGGCTGGACCGACACCCCGCATCTCCGTCCACAAGAAGGAGAGCGTCGCTTGTTCGTGTGTGCCTGTATGTTGTTGTTAAGTATCGAAAAGTGGTGTAAAGTGGCTGTTTTGGCCATGAAGTTATCTCCAATGAAATCATCATCACAGCTCAACCAGTTGACTTAGAGAGCTCTACTTAATGCCATTCTACAGGTAAATAACACAGCTACGCTTGGGGATGCGCGGGAATGCGGGAAGCAGTCTGATTAACGAATATACGGTTAGCCTAGCCTAGACGTTTTTCGGCCAAAACACCCGGGTTTCGAGGAATATATATATAATACATAGCCGGGGCTGGAGGGTTAAACAAAGACGACGGAGTTGAAGTATTGTTAAAGAAGCTTGATGAGTTGTTACTGGTGGACAAAGGAAGACGGCAGTTTGCGGCGTTCCATGACATTTATAATCTACGGCGGCCTAGTGACATGAATATGCGTACCTTCGTGTCTAAGTTTGAGCATACGTATTTTAAATGTTCGGAACAGGATATGACATTACCGGATACAGTAAAGGCCTTTATGCTGTTGTCCGCTTGTAATTTGTCTGATAATGAAAGACAGTTGGCCATGTCTGCAGTTACTGAAGTGAGTTATGAACATATGAAGTCAGGTCTGTGCCGTATTTTTGGTGGTGAGACAGCAGCTGTTGGGACAAGTGTTGTGAATGTTAAAAGTGAACCTGTGTTTGTTACTGAAGGTAAAAGTGACATGAAGGAAGAGGAAGCATTGTATACAGGCGGTGTGGGTCGAGCACGGCCTTTAGCTAGAAGAGGTGCTATGAGAAGCCGTGGTAGAGGTTTTAATCATAGATATGGCAGGAAACAAAATCCTTTGGGGCCTGATGGTAGAGTGTCAAAATGTGCAGTTTGTGGTTCAAAATTTCATTGGGCTAGAGATTGTCCTGATGCATATGAGAATAAAGGGATGATGCGGAAGAGACAGTGCATTTATCCATGTTTATGGGTTATGCTGGTGAGGATGACAAGCACAGTGGCAAGTTGCAGAAGCTTGTTGATGAAGCTAAGGGTTGTGCTGTACTGGATACTGGATGTTCTACAACTGTGTGTGGATCAGAATGGATTGAAAATTACATTCATGAGTTAAGTGATTATGAAAAAGCTCAAATTACCGAAGGCACTTCAACTTCGACTTTTACATTTGCGGATGGAGCCACAGTGCCATCGATGAAGTGAGTGACCTTGCCATGCCAGGTGGGCAATATGCGTGCGACTATCGTGACGGATGTGGTAGAGTGCAACGTTCCTTTGCTTTTGAGTAAAAAGTCAATGAAAAAGGCGAAAATGGTGTTGGATTTTGAGACGGACATGGTGAGAGTTTGTGGACAAGACATTCGTTTGGAGTCTACGTCATCGGGACACTATCTGTTGCCCATTTCGTTCTGACTAAGCCAGAAATCCAGGAGTATGGTTACACTGGCATCATTAGAAACCGGTGGAAAAGGAACTGCACTGAAGCTTCATAGACAGTTTGGTCACCCTACGTCGGCTAAGCTATTGAAACTTGTGAAGGATGCGGGAATTAACAATGCTGACTTGGAACGGTCAATAAGTGAAGTGTCTAAAACATGTGAAGTTTGTTGCAAATTCAAGAAGGTTAGGCCTCGTCCTGTGGTGTGCCTGCCTATGGCGAATAAATTTAATGAGACTGTGGCTATGGACTTGAAGGTTTGGGGGAGACAGTATTTTTTGGTTATGGTTGACTTGGCCACAAGATATTGCAGTGCGGTAGTAATTAATGATAAGTGTGCCTCTACCATCCTTCATGGAGTGTTTCGGAGCTGGATTACTGTATTTGGCCCACCAAGGAAGTTTCTTACCGATAATGGGGGTGAATTTAACAATACTGATATGCGTGCGCTAGGTGAGGCTTTTAACATAAAGATTATGGCCACAGCTGCTGAGAGCCCTTGGAGTAATGGGGTTTGTGAACGTAAGAATGCGGTGATAGGTGATACTGTGAGGAAAGTGGCAGATACACGTTGTAACTTAGAGGTGGCTTTGGCTTGGGCGATTTCTGCGAGGAATGCCCTTACGAACTATTCGGGCTTCTCGCCTAACCAGCTTGTTTTTGGCTACAACCCTGTGTTTCCTAGTGTATGGGCCAATGATCCTCCTGCATTGGGGACGCCTCCATCCTGCATTGTGAGAGATAACTTGAATGCTCTTCACACGGCGAGACAGGAATTTCCGAGGATAGAATCCTGTGAGCGGTTGACCAGGGCTTTGCGGCACAACGTGCGCCCAAGTGATTCGCACATTGTACAGAATGGTGATGAAGTATTTTATAAGAGAAATGACGGTCATGAGTGGCACGGCCCTGGTATCGTAATCGGCAGAGATGGGAAGCAAGTTTTGGTAAGACACAGGGGCATCTATGTGAGAGCTCACGAGTGTCGTATAGCGCCGGCTCCGGGAAAGGATACAGTGGTTGAGGTTTCCAATACTGAGTTGGGTGAGAAGGAATCCAGTGAAGAGTCTTCGGGAGCTGTGTCGCAATACCCTCCAGATGATGAGTCCGAGGATGGTGACATGGTGGACATTCAGCCTGCAGTAGCTGGTAAATCTGCTGATCAGGCTTCTAAGGTCAAGATTGGCCAGCGGATTAGAGGTATTCATGCAGAGAGTGGAGCGTCGGTGTCTGGAAAAATTGTGAGTCGTGCCGGCAAAGCAACTGGGCAGTATAAAAATTGTTACAACTTACAAAGAGACTCTGATGGCGGTATTGGCTGGGTGGATGTGCAGAAGGATTTTAGCACATGGGAAGTGCTAGATGATGATGTTGAAATGTTGATTCTGTTCCATTCTGAGGATATTTTAATAGCCAAGGACAGTGAGATTGAGAACTGGAGGAGTAATGACGTTGGACAGGATACTATTTCTGTCCGTTGGGTGATGACTGAGAAAATAAAGAATGGCAAGCCAGTTGTTAAAGCACGTCTAGTAGCCAGAGGATTCGAGGAGGCCACTGAGGATTTATGAACGGACTCGCCTACGTGTTCGAAGGAAGCGGTACGTCTGGCTCTTGCGTTTGCCTCGGGTAACCAGTGGGTTTGTCACTCTATGGATGTGAAGGCGGTCTATCTGCAAGGGAACATGATTGAACGAGTGATTTAACTACGCCCTCCTCCAGAGTATGCTGATGGTAGGCTGTGGAGGTTAAAGAAGACAGTTTACGGTCTATGTGATGCTGCCAGGCACTGGTATCTGCGGGTTAAGGATCAGCTGTTGTGTCTTGGAGCTCAAATGTCGTCCTTGGATTCAGCATTGTTCTTCTGGAGTAATAGGGGCAACGTTGATGGCATCCTATGTATATACGTGGACGATTTTCTCTGGGCCGGCACACAGGAATTTGAGCGACAATTGATAGAACCAGTGAGTCAAGCGTTCCTGGTCGGCAGCTTGGAGTCAAGAGCCTTTCGATATGTGGGTTTGAACATCATATCTGAAAGCGATGGCAGCATAACTCTTGATCAGTTCCAGTACGCTTCATCCTTATTACCAATCACAATCAGCAGATAGCGCGCACTGGTGAAAACAGGAGAATTGTCTGAATCAGAGAAGTCTGAGTATAGAGCGCATTAATTGGACAGTTGAGTTGGATAGCCACTCACACTAGGCCTGACATCGCCTTTGACGTGTGTGAGTTAGGTGTGGCCAGAAAACAAGCTACTGTTGCAGAATTGCTCAGGCTCAACAAGGTGATTGACACGGGTGAAGACAGATAACATGAAGCTGTATATTCCTAGATTGGGACCCATCCATGACTGCCATCTGGAATGTTTCTCGGATGCCTCGTTTGCCAACCTCGCAGGTAACGGTTCCCAGGGTGGCTTTGTGATCTTTCTGAGAGATGCCGATGATAAGAGATGCCCAATATTTTGGCAGACTAGGAAGATAAGAAGTCGTCAAGTCCACTTTATCTGCCAGAGACGCTAGCATTACTTGAGTGTGCGGAAGCTGCTGTTTACCTCCCAGCATTTTAAGTGAAATATCTGGGGGTGGAAGCTACAGAATAAAATGTTTATGTAGATAATAAGAGCTTAGTAGACGCACTTCACTCATGCAAAAACGTAGATGACAGGAGATTGAGGATCGACATTGCAGTGCTGCGGGACATGGTGGACAGGGGAGAAATTGAAGAGGTATCTTGGGTGGAGACGTCACAGCAACTGGCTGATTGCTTAACGAAAAAGGCGCCTCACCCGGGCGGCTGCGGGCTGCAGTCAGCCGGGATTAAATGGGATAACTTCTTTGTGGTATCACATATTTGTATGTGGCTGTACTACATACCAAGAAGGGCGAGTGTGATTTATATGTCGCCCACATTAAAAGAAGAGGACGAGAGTGTTAACATAGGCAAATATGTTAATGTGTGTGGGAGTGCAAACTGGTTATATATGTGAGCAGACGATCGACACAGGAGTTTGCCCAACTAGTTTCCCGCCAAATTGCGTGGTTACTATATGCTGACGTGTAAGAGATGACGTCACAACCGGACCGATTAGATGGGCTAGCTGTCAGAACGGAGTCAGTCGTTTACATACGGGTGAGTGGTACGGGTGAGTGGCCATTGAGCTAATTAACACAAGTGACCTGAGGGCATTAAGTCTGGGTGTCAGTTTCTTTTTAATGTTTGTGGTGTGCTGTTTGAATGTCATATGAGTATCATATGTTACTCCTAGGATTTTGTGTGTGTGTATGTGTTAGGGGTGTGTTGTTTATGGTGAGTTGAGGGATGTATTCGTGTTCTCCTGTCCAGCTTGTGAGGAGAGTTGCGGTGGATTTGGCTGGGGCTAGATTAAGTCTGTTTGTAGTGCACCAGCCATGTAGTGTGTTGAGATAGGGTTGAAGGAGATCTGTTGCTCTTTTTGGGTCATGGTGTGTGCATGTGAGTGTTATGTCATCTGCATAGAAGGCCTAAGTTTATTTGGGGCGTATTGGGTGTAGTTATATCGTGCATGTACAGATTGAAGAGTGCGGGCGATAGGACGGATCCTTGTGGGACTCCGTTTGGAAAGTTTCTGATTCTAGATGACTGACCGGCAAAAGATACGTGTGCTCTGCCTGCTAAGAAGTTGGCCAGCCACCTTTTTGTGTTGTTGTGCATGTTTGTGTTGTAGATTTTGTTTGTTAGGTTGTGGCGGGGGATGGCATCGAAGGCTTTACTAATGTCGAGTGTGGCTAAATAGTGATCTGTGTGGTGGTCTAGCTGAGTTGATGCCGTCAAAAGCTCTTTGTGTAAGGTCTGTGAGAAGTGTGTTTGTGGAGTGCAGTGGCCTAAAAGCCATGTTGTGTTGGAGCTAGGGGTAGGTCGGGTGTAATTAGTTGTAGTACTAGGCGTTCCATGACTTTGGAGGGGGTGCAAAGGAGTGTGATGGGGCGGTGCGAGAAGGGTAGCGTGGGGTCTTTGTTGGGTTTGGGGAATGTGATGATGATACCATGCTTCCAAATGTCTGGTATTGTGTTGTGTGAATAACTGTAGTTTGATAGGTTAGTGAGTGCTTGTATGCCTTGTGGTCCCAGGTGTCTGAGGTGTATGTTGCTTATGTTGTCTAGGCCACAGGCGGGTGAGTACTTGAGATTGTTGATGATATGCTTTGTCTGGTGATTGGTGAAGGGTGTATAGTCAGGGTCTGTGGGGAATTGTCTCTTACGTCGGATGAATCGTCGGTCGTCTTTGTTGATGGTCCTCATTGAAACCAGAGAACACAGAAATATTGTCCATCATATCATTATCATCATCAGACTGGTTGTCACTATTAGGGACGCTCCCTCCCTCCCCCTCTCTTTATTAGGCTATGGTTCAATAGACCAGAAAGTAGAGAAGTTATAACCCTACTGATAATCCAAAACTATTGAACACACTTAAAAGTGTATGTTATTTGGTCTCTATATAATCTGTGAATCATTTCCGATATGATGGAATTAAAGATTTATTTTCTTCCACCAACTCATAATCAGCAAAAATTACACAAATGTCAATTAAAAACATGTTACAATATTTCCCAATCAATTTGTGTAGACACACTTTCAAGGCGAAAATAAACCGTGGGAAAATAAATAAATAAATCAAATTAAATCTCCCGACATTCTGAGAATGGCTACGTGGAATGTTAGTGGCATGAATGATGGCACCAAAAGAGAGAGAGGTTCTGGAAGTGTTAGTGAATGCCAGGCTGGATGTATGTGGAATGACAGAGACCAAATGGAAAGGTTCAGATGTGAGAGAGTGGGAGTGTGGAATGGGTGTGTGTGCTGGAGTGAGTGAAGGAACAGCGAGAGAAGGTGCATGTTTGTTTGTAAGTAGCAAATGGAAGGAATGTGTAAGAGAGTATGGGTCTGTGGGTTCAAGGATTGTGTGGGTGAGAATGAAAGTAGGAATACAAACGTGGGTGATTGTATGCGTGTATGCCCCGACAGAGGATATACTTGAAAGAAAGAAAGAGGAGCTCTGGATGAATGTGGAGGCGTGCCTGGAGAAGTTTGACAAGAACGAAAGAATATTTCTGATTGGGGATATGAATGGTAAAGTGGGTGATAGGAAAGTTGAGGGAGTGGTGGGAGGGTGGGGGGTACCATCAGAGGTAAATGGGAATGGTAGTGCACTTGTGGACGTATGTGTGGGGAGGAGGCTGTGGATAGCCAACACCTTCTTCCGACACAGAATGATCCACAGGTACACGTGGAAACGGATGTTGACGATGAAGGATAAGACAGTGGTGGAACGAAAGTCATTGATTGATTATGTATGTGTGGATGAACGAATGAAGAAATCTGTGATGGATGCTAGGGTGTATAGGGGTATTGGAGGGGGTCTGTCTGATCATTATGTAGTGGTAGCTAAGGTTAGGATACAAAAGAAGTGGGTGAGGAGAGCGGGAGGGAGGCGAGAGGAGGGTGGAATGGTGAGGAGGGTGGAGAGGTTGCAGGAGGAGGAAATCAGGGAGGAGTACAGGAGAGCAGTGGAAAGACGACTAGGTGGGTTCGACCTGGAAGTTATGGAGGAAGTGGAGGAGATGAGCAAGGTGTTTAAGGATGAGATCTGTGCAGCATGTGAGGAGGTGTGTGGAGTGAGGAGAAGAGGGAGGGGAGTGAAAGGTACAGCATGGTGGACAGAAGAGGTACGAATAGCTGTGGAAGAAAAGAAGAAAGCATATAGAGAGTGGTTGGGTAGCAGAGGGAATGAAGATTCCGAGAGACAGAAACGAGCGAGGTACGTGGAGAGTAAGAGGGTGGTGAAGAGAGTAGTGAAGGAAAGTAAGAGAAGAGTAGATGAGGAATTTGGAAGGAATCTGAGTGTAAAATGGAGGGAGAGTAAGAAACTGTTCTGGAAAGAAGTCAAGAAAGTTAGGGAAGGTAGCAAGGGAAACAGTAAGGGTGTGAAAGATAAGAATGGGAGAATGCTAGCCGAGAAGCAAGAGAGAGTCGAAAGATGGAGGGAGTACGTCAGTGAGTTGCTAAATGAAAGGAATGAAGAGCCAGCAAACATAGCTGGATATGGTATGGGAGGGAGAGAAGAAGAGAAGTAGTGGAGGAGGAGGTGGGGATCAGGAGGTCAGAAGTGTGGGAAGCCATGAAAAGAGTGAAGTTGGGGAAAGCACCAGGAACAGATGGAGTGTGTGGGGAAATGTTGAGGTATGGTGGTGAGATAGTGATAGAATGGGTATGGACAATGTGCAAACTAGCATGGGAGAAGGGGAGTGCACCCGATGACTGGAAGACTGGCATAATAGTCCCCCTATATAAGGGCAAAGGGGAAAGAGGAGTGTGTGGTAACCACCGAGGAATATGTCTTCTAAGCGTAGTAGGAATGGTGTACAGTAGGGTAGTGATTTGAGAGAGTGAGATTGAGAACGGAGAAATGGATAGGCGACAAGCAGGGAGGTTTTAGGAAGGGAAGAGGATGTGTAGATCAGATTTTTACCCTGAATTGTGTTGTGGAGAAGTATCTGGAGAAGCAACAAAAGGTGTATGTTGCCTTTATGGACTTGGAGAAGGCCTATGACAGAGTGGATAGAGAAGGTTTGTGGAAAGTACTTAGAATATACGGAGTAGAGGGCAAGTTGCTGAAAGCAGTGAAGAGCATGTATGAGGGTGCAAAGGCGGCAGTACGTGTGGAGAGTGAGCAGAGCGAGTTCTTTGACCTGAATGTTGGTTTGAAACAGGGGTGTGTGATGTCCCCGTGGTTGTTTACTGTATATATGGATGGAGTTATGAAAGAAATACTATCAAGAGCAGTGGATGTTGGTGTATCGCTGAAAAGGGAGGGAATTGAGTGGAAGCTACCTATACTGCTGTTTGCGGATGATACAGTTCTGATGAGTGATAATGAATGGGAGTTGCAGGGTCTGGTAAAATGAGTTTGGAACAGTGTGCGAAAAAACGGAATTTGAAGGTAAATACGGGGAAGAGCAAGGTTATGGTCTTCGAAAGGGGTGAAGTCACAGAGTGTGAGGTGAAGCTGAACGGTCAGGCTATGGAGATCGTCAACTCTTTTAAGTATCTGGGCAGTGTGTTGAGTAAAGATGGGACTATGGATGAAGAGGTGCGGGAGAGGGTACAACAGGGGAAGAGGGTTGTAGGAACGCTAAAAGCAGTAACAAGAAATAGGGTGGTCAGTATGGAAGTGAAGAAGTCCTTGCATGACAGTGTGGTAATCCCGACACTGACTTACGGAAGCGAAGCATGGACGTTGGTTGAGAGACTCAGACCAAGAGTGAGAGCAGTGGAAATGAATTACTTAAGGAGTGCGTGCGGAGTTACATGGAGGGATAGACAGACTAATGAGGAAGTAAGAAGGAGGTGTGGTGTGGAGGTAGATGTGCTGGAAAGTGTGAAAAGGAACAACTTGAGATGGTTCGGCCATATGGAACGTATGGAAAGCGAGAGAATGACTAAGAGGGTGTATGAGAGCGAGGTGGAGGGGGAGAGGTAGACCGAATATGAGGTGGAAGGATGGAGTGAGGAAGTACATGAACGAAGGTGGTGCTGGTTGGGGGGAGGGGCGTCGACTGACTGGGGACAGAGGTGCATGGGGGCGGTTCGTTCGTGGCCACCCCTTCGGGGATCACGGCGTCAGGCAGATAGATAGATAGATAGAAATCTCCCGACGCTCGGAACCTCACGCCTATTTGCAGAGAAGACAGGGGAATATTTTTTGTTGACTGTATCTTATTTCTTGTTTATCTATGTGCTGGAAGGATATTATATTTTTCAATTCCATCGCATTAGAAATAATTCATAGATTACAAAAAGTCCAAATAAGACATAGTTATGTTAATGTACAAAGTGGTTAGATATATAGATAGAGAGAGAGAGAGTTGCAGAGGGGGAAGTGATCGATAACATAAAAACTATTATGAGACTTATGAAACGGACTCAACTTTCTGAAAAGACAGAGTAGACATTTTTATTGACTCTCTTTTTAATTTTATTATTTGTGTGTTTGAAGGATAATATTGTTTTCAATTCCATCGCATTAGAAATTATTCATAGATTACAAAAAGTCCAAATAAGACATAGTTATGTTAATGTATGCAGTTTCTTACAGTTTCTTACAGTCGATCCTCTGGAAAAAGGCAAACTAGGCCTGTGTATCCAGCTCAATGCCAGTACTTGCACTGCTGCGGTCGTTCACTGTGTTGGCGGCGGCGGTAGCAGACGCAACATTTTTACTATTCTGTATTTTTGCTTTATAATCAAACTTCAAATCTTGTCTTCCCCATGCTTTATCAAGATTACTTTCAAACTTCCTTATTGATTCGGAATCGACTACATACTGGGGCAGTGCGTTCCACTCATTTACCACTCTATCACAAAATGAGTTCTTTGCCTTTTCAAGCCTATTTCTTTCTTTGTAAATTTTCTTAGAGTGTCCTCTCGCATCAAGAAGATACCTTCACACACATCCTCATCATACATTCCTGACACTATCTTAAAAGTCTCTATCATATCCCCTCTCTTTCTCCTATATGCCAGTGTCGGAAGCCCCAGTGTCCTCAACCTCTGCTATAAAGGAGATACATAATGTATAGAGAGAGAGAGAGATAGATAGAGGGAGATAGTTGCTAGGGGCAAATGATCGATAACATACAAAATTATATGAGACGGATTTAAGTTTCTGAAAAGACAAAGGAGATATTTTTATTGACTCTCTTTTTAATGTTATTATTTGTGTGTTGGAAGGATAATATTGTTTTCATTTCCCTGTATTAGAAATGATTCATAGATTAAAAAAAGACCAAATATTGAAATAAGACAGTTATATTTATGTATAAGGGAGATTAGATGCATTAAATAGATAGCCAGACAGACATTTGATGCATAAAAAACATTCTTAAAAAAAAAAAAAAAAAAAAAAAAAAAAAATAATAATAATAATAATAATAATATATACCTAGGCTTGGGCCGCCACCTGTATATGATCCCGACTTTTCCGTGTTTGTGGCCGACTTTGGAAGTTTTGAGGTTACCGTGTCCAAACGAAACCGTGTATATAAAACCTGTATATATCGAGACCTGACTGTATACATAATACGTACAGCCTTTGAATAAGTGGAATTTATCATTATGATTGAATTGTAACACAAGAACTTGTTTTTCTATATTTTATACGAAAAACTATAAAAAGAACGCAGTATTTTTTTCATGGCGGTTTTTTTCCACCGGATTATTTTTGTTTTTTTACGTAACTAGCCGGGAGTCTAGAAATCCTCCTCCCCTTATAGACTTCACCTACTAGACGAGACAGAGGAAGGGGCGAGGGAACGCGAAAGTGGTCCCGGACCCTAAAAATTGGAACTTTAAATGTTGTTTCTGTTCGGTCTGTCTTGAGTCGGCCTCCCTCAGCTATGTTATATGTGCCTGAGTATATATATTATATATACAGTACATACATTATTGTTATTACTAAGTGCCAGGTCCGTATATACACAGGGTGGCTGCTCTCAACCCTTCCAACTATCATCCAATCGCACTTATTTCTTGCATCTCTTAAGTTTTTAAAACTATTCTGAATTACAAAATTCTTAAGCATCTGTCTTCCCGCTCTACTGGTGATCTTCTTTCTTATCTTACTAACTCTTAGTCATCCTCCTTTCGGGACTTCTGTGAGATCTTTTCTATTGCGCTAGACATATCGAAAGCCTTTGATAGAGTCTGGCACAAATCTCTCCACTCATAAGCTGATGACTCTACCTTACACTATTCAACTAGTTTTCCACAACGACCAAGCATGCAATCACTTAAAAACTCAAGTGATGAGGCCATAGCAAGCCTATCTTTTGATCTAAAAACTATTTTTGATTGGGGCAGAGAAAATCTTGTTACTTTCAATGCTTCCAAAACCCAATTTCTCCATTTATCTACCAGACTTGAACTTCCACATGTCTATTATAATGTAAAACTTGCAACAATACACAAATCAACCATTCATCTTCTCTCAGTATTCTTGGTGATTCTTTTTCTCCTGACCTTTCTTGGAAAGATCATATTATCACATTTGCTAGAAGAGCTTAGGTGTGCTCAACCGTCTCCGTGGGGTCTTCACCCCCGCACAGCTTCTTGTTCTGTATAGGGGCGCAGTGCGCCCATGTATCAAGTGTTGTTCGCATGTAGGAGGAGGTTCCACCCATATCGCACTTCTCGAAAGGTTAGAGCCAAAAGAATTTGTTCTCATCAACTCACCTCCTCTTACTAATTCCCTATAATCCCTCTCTACACGCCGCAATGTTACATGTCTCTCACTCTTCTACCGCTATTACAATAATTAGTGTTCCTTAGAGCTTTGTTCATGTATACCTCCTCTCATGCGGAGTGGAGGGCACACGCCTTTCAATATACTTCCACCCTTATCACATCCAACTCTCTAACCAAAGACTGAACCAATTTTCCTAGTCTTTCTTTTACTAAACAAGTAAGATTTGGAACTCTCTCCCCCGATCTGTCTTTCCCTCATTCTATGACTTAAACTGCTTCAAGCTCCATGTGTTCAGATATTTTACCTCTAATGTACCTTGAATTTTGCTGTGTCACTCTTTCAACTTTGGGGAAGACATTTGTTATTGGCAGCACTGCCTTTTGTCTCTTTCATTCACATAACAAAGGCTAACAGAAATGTATCTAGAGGTGCGGGTCCGTATATACTGTATACCGACTAGACTTTCAAAATTCACAGAGATATTAATACTCGAGTGAGCCCAACGAATTCCATACCACAAGTACCGTAAAACTACTGTACAGTGGTGGCAACTCAAGAGAGCCCAAACAGGGAAATTATAACGCAACAGAAAAACAAACAAAACACAAAATCATACACATCTAGGTCGTCCAGGAGAAAGAAATACCCAGAGACCCAGGCCCATTTGGGGTCCCCAGCTAGATTCCCATGTCCCAGATCCCCCGGAGAGGCTCCGATTTTCGCAGGCAGATATTGGTACAGTATTAAACCCTGTGATACGGCGGGTCGCGCCTTTTGTATTTTCGCGGGTCTCCTGGTACCGGGGAAAATATTGAATTCTCAGGATTTTGGCGCGCTTATATAAGCCAAAAAATGGCCTAACCTAGGTTATATATTATAATTATAATAATAATAATAATAATAATAATAATAATAATAATAATAATAATCGTCTGGTTACTTACTGTATATAGCGCCCGTATCTCCTCCTTCGAGGATTCTCAAGCACTTGACACTTCTTTAATCAAACAAAGATCATTACCCATCTCCCTTGCTCATGAGGAGACGGTAACCGCCGGCTATATCTCAGAAAACCTTTCAATCTGAGCGGGGATTGAACGCGAGACCTGCAAGATGGGAAGCAGGCACGCTATCAACTGAGCCAGCCAGACGGCTGTATACTGTATATCCAGTAGCATTTGTCGTTGTTGTCTTGCGCTTGGTGAAAACTAAAAGTCTCTAGACCAAGTGGTTCAGTTTTGATGATGAAAATAAGTACTGTAAGTCAGTATGACACGAAAGCCTAGGATTCGGTGTTTACCCCGATTATCGGAAATTACCGATACTCATATCTCTGCAAATATATGGCCTAACCAAGTTTATATACATACCAGAGGCAGATATGGGCGTTGCCGTGCGATGGGTGAAGACTAGAACACTGTACATGTACATTGTTTAGTTATTGTGTGAGGTGAGAAATAAGTTTGAATAATAAGAAATGAGTTTGGCGGGAATACCGAGCTTCGTCCAATTGCGCATCGCCGACTACGGCTACGGTCTGTTTATATTCGTTCAACAATTTATTATTGATTAGCGTATTGATTATTGATTATTTATTATGTATTATGTAATAATATTGATTACATTGATAATTGATTATTGATTACTGATATATTTCACCATTGTAACCATTCCTAAGTCACTGTTGTCTGCTTTCATGCATTGTTTAGGACTCAGGAAAATCAATACAAGCTTTCATAAGGCTTGATTGCAAGCAGGAGTCACATGACTGGGTGGCTGTGTATTTTTGTTCTTGTTGGTTACACGGAAAACCCGCCAAGACAACAAAACTTTCTCTAGTGCAGTTTTAAGTGGTTTTAAGCCTTAGATTAAGGTAGGTCGCCCAGGAGAAGACCCAGAGACCCAGGACCATTTGGGGTCTCAAGCAAGATTCCCAGGTCCCAGACCTCCCGGAGAAGTTCCAGTCTCAGCAGGCAAACATGCAGTGAAGCCTTACCGCCATAAGCCTGCCCGCCACGCATCTAGGCGTACCCTTCATATACAGTATACCGGCTCCCCGGGCCAGGCGCCTGATGGACTATTATCTAGTCCCGACCCTCTCTCCCAAACGACTGCGTTTTCACTCATTTATTCACTAGCATTCTCCATTTATTCCTATTTATTACCACTTCTCTTGCCTGATCTATAGTCATTCCTTTATCTTCCAACGCTTGTATTACACATTTTCTCCATCTCAATGGAGGTCTTCCTACCTCTCTACCTGAGCTGCTAATAAATCATTTATTCATCTGCTGACAAATAAAAAAAATTTCAACCAAGGTGACAAAAAAGAGAACATAGATTTATGGAAGTGGACTGTCAATATTATAGCAGGGGCTTTTTCCAACAACTTTTGACCCGATACGATGCTATTTCAGGCAACATTGGACACTATTTTGCGCTTGTATGGAAACTAGATTGACAGTAGGTTGTTATGGGTGATAAAACTATTATATAATTATATTTCAAAGGCTAACAAACCAAAGTTTCATAAAATAGTTGCTTCCCAATGCGCAAGTAAAGCCACCTTTATGAAACACTATGCTGCATACAGAAAAGCAATAAATGAATCAATAGAGAGCTACATTTCAGATACAAACTCGCCGCTGTACTCACGTTTTCTGGAATGGTGGGTAACTTTCGATGATCAGGACAGTGACCGACAAAAAACTGTAGAACAAAATATATTATGATCAGATGGCTATTACAAGGTTTATAATAGGTAGACCACCCAATTTGTACCTAGTGATCCACTTACATATAATATCGATAAAAACATGCCCACAAAAAATTAGTCATCATCACCTCTTGACACCTTGCTTCCTCCAGAGGATTACATTATATTTATAACTGAGATTGTACTAACATTGTGTAGGAGTTAACAAATTATTCTAATAACAAATACCATAAGAAAATACATACTGTACATAAATTTGAAGGCCAAGTGTTCCACACGAGGTACGGTTTCAGTCTCATGTCCAAATGGTGATGTTCCAGGCAGCCCTGTTTAGAGCTGCCTCACTTGTCAGAGCGTATAGTCTGATCCCGCATCTTTCCAGGTCTACACTTTGGTGTAGCTCCCTCCACATTCATGGACTTCCATCTTTTCACCCAGTTTAGTTCATCCATCCTCTCTAAATGCCCAAACCATCCAAGCCTCTTTGTACGCATGTTATTGTCGATACTTTTGATAGCTAATCGTCTCCTCAACTCCTCAGTTTGGCCCTACACATTAATTTGACCATTCTCATTTTGTTATGTTCCATTCTGTTCATATCATCCACTTTAACCCTTCTGGCCCAGCCAGGATTTGTGCTTCAGTGCCACTCGGGTTTTCCATAAATTTTGTGGTATCCACGTACTGTACAGGATTCACATCTCCATAAAGATATGCCCTAACCTAGGTTAGATATATACAGTATCAGGATGCAGCACTCACTTTTATCTTGCGAATGGTGAAGACTACAACATTCTATACCAGGATCTGGAGTGGCGGAGTCTACGTCATGGATTCACCTCCCGGGACTGCCGACCATGGATGGCTGTCGACTTTCCCGACCAGGGACAAGATGCCGACCGGTGGGGGACAGCAGGCCGCCGACCATTGGGGAGCAGTCCTGGGAGCCAAACCGTCACAATTTACTCCTGCCCCCTTCTTGGGGGCACGAGAACCTGGGAATGGCTTCGGTCGCCCGGGTCGAACATCCCTTGATTTCAGCCCTGTCACTCTTTCAACTCTGGGGGAGACACTCGTCACAGGCAGTTCTGCCTTTTGTCTCCCTCATTCACATAGAACAATAAAAAAGTACCACACACATATTACACTGGACGTCTGCTGTGCCCAGGAAACACTCTGGAAAGGGCATGGGGTACAGTGGATTGTTGGAAGAAAGAAAAGATATAGGATCTACTGGAAGGGGGTTGAGACTTATAAAGCGAAAGGAGGAGTGGGTGTTCTAGTGGCTGAAGAGTGGGCGGAAAGTGTGCTTCAGATTACGAGAGTTAGTGAAAGGCTGATTGTTTTGAAGTTGAAAGTTGGTGAAAGAATTCTGAATGTGATATCTGCATATGCCCCACAGGCTGACCTACAGAAAGAGATAAAAGAGGACTTCTGGAATGACACCATCAGTGTCATTTCAGGCCTCTCGGAGAATGAAATAACAATCCAGGGAGGGGACCTGAATGGTCACGTGGGAGCATCTGCAGATGGATACGAGGGAGTACATGGAGGAAATGGTTACGGAAGGAGGAATCTGGAAGGCGAATATATACTGGAGTCCTGCGTTGCACTCAACATGGTTGTGTGTAACACGAAGTTCAAGAAAAGACAGAGCCATCTGGTCACATATAACTTTGGGGTCTCCGGTAGCCAGATAGATTACTTCTTGGTTAACAGGAAAGACTGGAAACTGGTTCGGGATGTAAAGGTCATCCCGAGCGAAGAATGTATCCCCAAGTATAAGGTACAGTACTTGTGTGCGACATGAGCTTATACAGAGATCCAAAGCGCAAGAAGGTATATATGCCCAAAAGGAAAGCGTGGCTGCTGAAGAACAAGGAAGTGAGGGATAGGTTTCATAGTAAACTGGAGGAAATTAATAGAAATAAGGAAGCTAAGCCTAGCGATGTAAGTAGTCAATGGAATTTCCTTAAGCATAGCCTTCTCGCTGCCACTGACAAAGTCCGTGGGAAAACAAAGGGTCACACCAGGAATAAGACCTCCTGGTGGTGGAGCGATGAGGTAGAACATGTTGTGAAAGAGAAAAGGAGATGCTTAAAAGCATGGAAGAAGGGAGGGAGCAAGGAGGAATACCAGGCAGCTAAACGAACTGCCAGAAGAGTTAGAGTATTTACAATGCTAAAAAAGGCATTAACCCTCCAGACCCGGAAGGGCTCTTGAACTCCCATAAAAAACACACCCGAGCTACCCGGAAGGGCTCTTAAACACCCATGAGCTCAAAGCCTGTAATCTTGGTGTGCGAGGCGTACGTCCGACGCATGTAAACAACAGCCGGCTGGACCGACGCCCTGCATCTCCGGCCACAAGAAGGAGTGCGTCGCTTGTTCGTGTGTGCCTGTATGTTATTGTTAAGTATCGAAAAGTAGTGTAAAGTGGCTGTTTTTGCCATAAAGTTATCTCCAATGAAATCATCATCACAACTGAACCAGTTGACTTAGAGAGCTCTACTTAACGCCATTCTACAGGTACGAAACACATCTACGCTTGGGGATGCGCGGGAATGTGGAAGCAAGCCAAATAACAAAGATGCGGTAGCCTAGGCGTAGACGTTTTTCGGCCAAAACCCCCGGATTTCGGGGAATATATATATAATACATAGCCGGGGCTGGAGGGTTAAGGACCTGGTCCTCGAACAAGTGTGTAACACTGACAATCCCAATGGGATCTTCAACCTAGCTAGGCGAGTTAAAAATGACAGTAGGGATATTATAGGTGAACAGTGTGTTAGAAACAATAATGGGAAGATTGTGTATACAGAAAATGAAATCAGAGAAGCATGGAAGGCACACTATGAACGATTGCTAAATGTAGAGTTTGAATGGGATAAGGAACAGCTTAGTATCGAAAAACCAATATTTAATAGTGGCCCCTTCATCATTGACGATGTTGCCTATTAGAATAATAGTCTCCATTCAACACCCACGTCAGTCGTTTGAATCAAGCGCCGCGGGGAAGAACCAGAGTCATCTTCATAAGTGCAACGCTACTTCTCTTATGGTGTCGTCATAGATCGGGTACCCACTACGAAAAAACTTCGTAAAAAATAAGAGAATAAAAAAGGAAAAAAATTCTACTTTAACCCGTACAGCCCCAGCGACGCGTCTGACGCGTCGGCGATGTATGTAACGCACAGCCCCAGCGACTCACCCTAATTGCGCCGACCGTAACCTCAGGTGTAGCCACTCAAGAGGGCTCAGATTTGTATGGGTACTGTGTACGTATCCCACGCAACCGTGCCGATGGTTGAAAACTCTCAAAGTCCACGTGCGTGGGCGCGCAATAACCTGTTTTTTTGGGGTAATTGCCTTCAATTTTTTACTCTTGTAAAATACGTTTTCGGGGGCTCTGTAGGACCATTCTTTAAGCTTTTTGAGCGGTTTTTCATGGTTTTTCCTTCATTCCTAACCCATTCGCTATTGTTTCTGGAATAAAACCATTTTTTGAAAACCGGCCGGGTTCTGGTGAACAAACATTACAAAACTAGCCGGGGTTCCACGGTTTAACACTGTTATTCACAAGCTTCCCACATTCGGTGGATTTTCTTGCATTGTGACTTCTTACCGCCTCTCGCCAAGCGCAACAATTCGTCCTTCTCTTCCCCGCGGGCCTACTGTCAACACTAGTGCCCCCGTGCTCCGGCTTCATTCGACGTTCGCTCTCCTCTAGTGAGTCTTTTCTCATTTGTATATATCTGGGAGATAGGGAGCAGGGTTTAGACTAGCTAGTACGGGTTGTGTTATTGTTGGCCCGCAGGAAGTGTTAAATTAGGGTACGTCTAGGCGCTTACTCATTGTGTTCAATGTTGCCACCTCACACGTGGTGTTTTCCCTGTTGCTATGCGCCTTAGTTTTTGCTTGTTTCCTTAGTTAGGAGTTTTTTTTTCAGTTTTATTGCTGTTCCTTTGTTCAGCCTTGGGGTCTAGGGACCCTGCCTTTGTTGCAGACGCGCCAGGGTTAGGATTGTCACACGTGGCTGTGGGATCTTCCGGCGTTCGAGCCTGCTGAGAGGTCCCACTTGGGGGCTATCTCTTTGCCCTTTTTGGCTTTCTTTTTTCATGATTCATCCGTGTTGTCTGTCTCTTTTTTTCCTGGATAAGCCTGTAGGTTATCTAGTTTTGGGGGGGTTCTTTTATTTTTGCTATTATTGTGATTTATTATGTCCCCTGTGTTTTGTTGGGTCTCCCTGTTGGTTTGTGTGCCACTTTCCGGGAGTCCTGCAAATCATTTCCACGCGTGGGAGTGCGTGAGTTTTGGGTCGGGTTCTCTCGTGGTTCTGCTTGCTCCGAGTCCTTCCTCCCTCTTCTTGTCCCGCCGGCCTCGGTTTTGTAAGCCGTTGGTTCGGTCCGCCGTGCCGGCGTTTTCCTGGGTTCTGGTCTCCCTCGCTGTGTTGGAGTCGGTGGGAGTTGCGGTGCCGCTACCTCCCTGTTCCTGGACCCTCACGGGTCCGGCGGACTCCCGATGTGTCTAACACTAATTCGGTAAGGTGCTTTTGAGCCCCTCGGACGTTTCCTCCGCCTTCCGGCGGCTGCACGGTTAACGGTCCGACGGCGGGTGGTTTCATCTACGGAAAGCCTATACCCGCCGTCAGAGATCCTCCGGTAACTATGACTAGTCAGGATCTGACGCGGGATCATAGGGTCGTTTACCCCGCCTTGCCGGCGGACCAGTGAATAAAGACCCCGGCGGACACTGCACTTATGACTCGTCATAAGCTAGCGCGCTTACTTAGTGGTGTTTACCCCGCCGTGCCAGCGGCCCAGTCAGTAAACAGATCAGCGGATGCTTGTGTGTTTGGTAGAGCACAGAGTGGTACGCCGCCAGTGGGCTTACTGTACTATGACCTAGGTCGTAACGGTCGCCCTCTGTAACAGTGATATCCCCTTCTCATGTTGCCCAGGGGCATGGGAATAGGCTATTCACACCCTCTTAGGGATGAGAAGAAAGAGGAGGCCGTAGCCTCCTATTCATCTTGCACCGGGAGGATAGGATGTGTGAGACTCTCTCTATATATCCTTATGAGCACTGATTCCTGGATTTTTTTTCTTTCCAGGTAAAACCCTCAGGACAGCCTACTACCACAACGTTCCCGCCGGGAAGGGGAGTCTCTGAATCATGCCTTTGTTTACAGTCTGTTCAACTCCCTCATGTCTTTTGATACCGATACCACCCGATAGCCGGTGTATCGGGTGTGTTCAGTGTTTACACAGGGCCTCCTTCACGTGGACATCTCGTACATGTCCAGTCTGTTCAGACCTGTTCGAGGAATGGCTCGCTGCCCAAGATACGTCTTGTCTGCTCACTCTCATTGACGTTAGGACTAAGTTTAAGACATATGCTTCTCAAGTAGCTAACAAAGAACTGTCATGTGATAACCCAGAATTATTGAGTGTAGTTCAGTTATATTCATTTGATGACCATATAGCTCACCAGTCACACAACTCCCCAATACCTTTGTTGACCATTGCATCTCCTACGTCCTCCACGACATCTGCACAGAGCTCCTCTCCCCCATCCAAGAAGAGCCGCTTAATGTCATCGGAATGCCTCAAACCTGCACACCCAGCTCCACCGGCGGGCAGCCTGAGGTGAACGGACAGCACAGAGTATCTGCCTGACAAGATACGCCGGCTCTCGAGCCCACCATGACGTGTTCTGCTATCTAATGAAACTCCTACTTCTCCGCAGGTACATTTCACGGTGACACAGCTTAAGGGTCCGGCGGCCGCCTCGGGGACGCAGGGGGTTCTCCCCGGTCTCCTCGGGCCGGACGCCGGCCCCTCCCACACCGCCACTAGAATTAGGCAAACTGTACACGTTAGGCTCCAAGGTTCCAAACTAGTGTTAACTAACAGACACGCTCCGCCGGTCAATATGGCTCATACCTCTACTCAGTCTCCGGGTGTCTTTACATCAGATGCGGTTACGACCATGAGGTCTCACGCGACACCCCTGGCTCCGTCTGAGGACCAGTTCGGATTGATGTCCGCCCCCAAGAATGTAGGTTCTCAACCTGCGGCCACTCTGGCACTGCCACCGCTGCGTGACCAGGAGTCAGCGGCTAGTGGTTCACCCCACCCGGCCACGGCTAGTAGCAGTCAAACAGTAGTGACCAGTCCTAGAACACACACAGCCACTCTGATACAGACTGACACGCTGATACAAACAGACCGACAAGTTAGGCTACCTACACAAGCTGATCCACCAGGTTGTACGTCTGAGCAGCTAAATGAATTGTTACAGGTGATACGTCAGTGCGCTATTAAGCGTAGTCAAACCCCTAATCAGGCACTGGGACCACCTCACACTTTATCTATGCCTCACCCCCCTCATATCAATGTAGGGATTCCCAAGCCGGCAGCCTTCTCCGCCGGACCAGAGACGGACCGCTTAATTGACCACCCGTTGCCTACGGGCCCGCCGCCGGTCATTCCAGTTATTTCCCGGCCTACGGAACAAGTGATTGGGCCTCAGTCCTTAGATGTTAACCCAGGTTCCTGGCCAGAGCAAATAGTCCGTCCCTTGACCCCGACACAAACCCCAGTGTTAGTGGACCCAGAGTTCAGGGGTGTATCTAGGCCCTCTAACATAACTGCCCCTTCCACCGGTCGACCCAAGCAGGGACTGCCGGCGGATGATTTGTTACTTGCTTCTCCCTCCATTAGATCTCCCTTGACTAGGATGGACACTAGTTCAGTTCTCGTCAGAACGGCCTCAGCCATAATAGTTCTGTGGGTTCAGCTGATACTCAACCTTATTTATCCCCCTCGGTGGTAAGAACCCATAAGGCTAGTAGTCTACCGGGTCCTTCTTGCACCCCCACCCCTCACCCCGCTGCCCCCCTAGTTCCGCTGGTAGTCCTTAAACAATCCCAGGTCCTCAAAGCGCCTGGAAGGCTCTGGCTTCCGGTTACGACTGTGACACAAGGGGAGGGGCATAAGTCGACACAAGGGGAGGTCCCAGTGCCTAAGGAGTGGGCAATAGAAGTTAACCATAAACATGTCTTTAGGGCAAAAGATGCTAACGGTACAGTGCTACAGGTTCCTACCTATGCTAGACCTGACCCTGCTCATTTTCAGTATTTTGTATATAACCCAGGCCTACTTATCTTTGAGGAAAATTGTTTTCCAAATTCTGAAAAACATGCCTTAATTCGGCCTTTACTGAAGAGGGCAGGCCTAGATTGTGATAATTTGGTAAACTATCGCCCCGTGTCTAACCTGTCATTTCTGTCTAAGATTGTCGAGCGTGCAATACTGGACCAGTTGCTGCCTTTTCTGGAGCGGAACAGTGTCATTTCCCCAGTCTCAGTCTGCTTATAGGAAGCTCCACTCAACGGAGACGGCCTGAGCAGGATTCATAATGATTTAGTCTCGAATACATGTTCTGGACGGTGTTCTCTTTTGGTTTTGTTGGATCTCTGCAGCGTTTGATACTGTTGACCATCAGTTGCTCCTGAGAGACCTTTCTGGTTTTGGTGTGCAGGGAGATGCACTTCTGCTTCTTCAGTCATATATTACCGATCGCAGTCAATGTGTTGTCATTGGTGGCTCTGTGTCAGAACCATCATCGCTAAAGTTCGGGGTGCCTCAGGGATCAGTTCTTGGCCCTGTGTTGTTTATTATCTATGCCTCTAGTCTTTCATCCCTACTGGATGCACATGGTGTTAAGTATCATTTCTATGCAGATGATTCACAGTTGTATATTGAAATTAATAATATCGATGAGGTAAAGAATAAATTTTCATCACTCTTGTCAGACTTGAAGATCTGGATGACTAGAAGGAAGCTCAAATTGAATGACAACAAGACGGAGATTATAGTCATAAATGGTAATTTGAGAAATAGTATCCATGAAGATTTTGGATGTCTAGAATTTGGTGAATCACAGCTCCAACCTTTGGAATCAGTGAAAAACTTGGGCGTTGTATTCGACAGAAATCTGAACTTTAAGAATCATATAAACCGTGAACGACCGCAGCAGTGCAAGTACTGGTACTGAGCTGGATACACAGGCATAGTTTGCCTTTTTCCAGAGGATCTACTGTAAGAAACTGTAAGAAATAAATAGTGTCGTGAAGAGTTGTCACCTTTACATTCGTAACCTTTATGCTATACCTGTAAGGAAGTTCTTGAGCAAGGAATCTCTTTTGACCCTCATTCATTCATTTGTTATATCTAGAATTGATTACTGTAATTAATTGTTCATTGGTCTACCAAATGTTACTTTGAAGAAACTCCAGTCTGTTCTTAATAGGTGTGCTAGACTAATATTTTCACTTCCACCCAGAACACCCACCACATATTATCTAATAGATCTACACTGGCTTCCCATCAAGGCCAGAATAGAGTTTAAAGTGTGCTTACTGACATTTAAGGTGCTGAGGTTTGGTGAGCCTAAGTATTTGTTGGATCTTCTATTTCCAACACATAATGAGTCAAATGTGAATTTACGTAGTGGTGATGACCCATATCGCCTTTGTGAGCCCAGAGCCATTGGATAACGTGCTTTTGCTGCTAGATCCTTTTCTTATGTTGCCCCACGTCTATTCAATCGACTTCCTGTGTCACTTAAGCAGTTGAATTGTGTTGACACTTTTAAGAAACAACTGAAGTCGCACATATTTCTGAGGGCTTATGATATTGGGGAGCATAGAGTTACTGATGACTATAAGCTCTAAAAAAAAAAAAAAAAAATTGTTTTTGTTTTTTTGAAATGGAAAAATGGGGTCCCCACTACCTATTTTTTATTTTCTCATAGCACCTCATTTAACTGCAGAGGATTTTCCTTTGCCCCTCATTGCTCCCTAACCTATTGAACTCCAACGGGAATTTCTGGTCAGAGATAATGCCCACAGGAAGTTTATTAGCTTCTTGTTAACTAGAGATACGGCCCAGGCTATTGCCAAACCTGTGCCGGACCCCCCTCGACAGAAAGAGGAATTGGTTAAGGCTTTTCAACAATACCTCCTCCCTTCTCCGGCTAGAACGCTCACAGAAATCCGAACAGCCTTATTTGAGGCAGTCAGGTCACGACAGCTCCTCAGACTCGGTATGGCTCAGGGGTTACCTATGAATGCTTATTATAGGATTTTGTTCTCTCCGGTCTTGACTGCGAAGCTCCTGGATAACCAGACAGAGAGAGATGTTAGCGTAATGTTGAAATCGAAGATAGGGACCACCCAATAGGTCTCCCCCGGACGGCTCCAAGCTGCCGGCGGACGGTTTCACCTCCCACTAATTGGTTAAATTACAAATGCTTTTAGGACTGGTGATGATGGCTCTTGAGTCCTCCCTCCGTCTTCCTCCCTCCCTCGGCCGTGCTAGTGCAATAGGGTTCCGAGGTTCGACAAGGTGTTAGTTCCCAAGGTTGGCAGCGCCACCTTACGTCTTCTGTAAGACCGGACTGCGCCGGTCACCACAAGTGCATGCCGGAAGGGGAGTCACACGGCCTTACCTCACACGGCGTTGCATAACAGAACGATACAACCCTCTGCATAAGGGATAGGATACTTACTCATTACACACGAGAGGGAGGCACGCGGTCGCCAACCCTGCTCGGATATGCGAATACCGTTACCCCTGCGGCGGACCCGCGCCAAGGGAGGCCATCTCTCTCACACTTAACTTGTTTAGTTATAGCCAGAGGCAACCATCCACTGGCTAGCGGCTACCGTGGGCATTCTAAATAATGTACTACTAGTCTCAACCATCTGGTGCCATTGGAGGACTGTACCCAAGGGGCTCTCTAATACAAGTCTTTTTGATTCTCTGTCCTCACAACTCAGTGTCCTCAACTTAAATGCTTCTTCTGAAATCACTGTGTTGGGTGATTTTAATGTCCATAATGTTGAATGGCTCACTCATTCAGCCAGGACTGATGATGCTGGTCTTGAATGTGAGCTATTTGCAGACTCATTTAATCTCATTCAACTAGTCAACCAACCCACCCGTGTACCAGATAATCCTAATCATAATTCCCACCTACTGGACTTATTTTTAACAACCAATTCAGAAAATTATGAGGTTACAGTGAGGTCCCCACTTGGATCTTCTGATCACTGTCTGATACAGGCCACCTGTGTATCACCTACCACACCTTCCCACTCTGAACCTGTTTTGGTGACTAAATGGCATTACGATAGGGCAGACTGGGAGGGTCTTCAAGGTTTCTTTATTGATATTCCCTGGACCTCTTTCTTTTCTAATGATGCACACTCCACCTTGAGCCACATACAAGATTTTGTAAAAATTGGAATGGAACTTTTATTCCTCATCAAAGTACAGTAAAAGATCTAATTCACCTAAATGGTTTTGACCATAATTGTGCTAGAGTAACTGAACAAAAAGCAATTGCCTACAATGCTATCACAAGATCAAAAACACATGAAGCCTTTAATTACTTTAGAAACATCAGAAATCATGCCAAAAACTGTAATTAAACCTAACTAAATCAAACTTTCTCCATAAGCAGGCAAATAAACTTCTAAATAATCCAAATTATAACAAAATATTTTTGGTCTACTCTTAACTCATTCAAATCCAACTTCACTACTGCTTCATCCATTCCACCATTAAAATCTCCGACTGGCAATCTTGTAAGTGACCCACGAGGTAAAGCTAACCTTCTTGCAGATATTTTCTCCACCAACTCAACCTTTGATGAAATAAATCAAGATGTCCCTGTACTTAATTTTAATTCACCTGAAATTCCCTCACTTAAGATCCACACCAGACATGTCAAACTATTTTGCAGAATCTCTCAGTAGATAAGGCTCCTGGTCCAGATGAAATTCCTCCAATAGTACTTAAGAATTGCTCCTTGGTGCTCGCTCGTGTATTGGCAAAAATTTTCCGTCTGTGTACTCATACCTCATGCTTCCCAGTACCCTGGAAAGAAGCAAACATCCATCCAGTTCCTAAAAAAGGTGCCTCTTCAGATCCATCAAACTACAGACCAATAGCTATAACTTCCACTCTTGGCAAAGTTTTTGAAATTATATTAAATAATCACATAATTAAGCATCTGGAGAATAATAAATTAATCAGTGATAGGCAATATGGTTTTAGACGATGTCGATCAACTGCAGACATTCTTTGCCTTCTTACGCATCAAAATCAACCAAGCTACAGACCAACATGGTGAAACACATACAATAGCACTGATATATCAAAGGCATTTGATAGAGTCTGGCATCAATCCTTATTGTCGAAGATGTCACACTACGGCCTTGCATCATTAGTTCCACTAATTTCTTCTTATCTTCATAACAGAAAAATACGTGTAATGGTAGATGGCCTTTATTCTCAATTTCACTCAATAAATGCTGGTGTTCCCCAGGGATCAGTTTTGGCCCCAACTCTGTTCCTCATTCATATCAATGATCTCATATCTACCACTCTCTACCACTCATAATCCAATACATTCCTACGCAGATGACTCAACACTCCACAGTTCCTTCACATTTACCAATTCTTTCACCCAACCCGATCTTATAAATTCAAAAATAAACACTGCAATTTCTCTGAACCAGGACCTTTCTAGAATTAATGAATGGGGACAAGAGAATCTAGTTTCCTTTAATGCACAGAAAACCAAGTTCATTCAATTTTCTAACCGACAGAATCTCACTGACTCCCATATATTTTTTAATGATGTAAATTTTCCCACTTCCCCTAGTATTGACATTCTCGGTGTAACATTAACTACTAACTTGAGCTGGACACATTATGTTTAGAAGCATTGCTAAGAATGCCTCTAAAAAACTGGGACTCCTGTACAGAGTTCGAGAATTCTTCACTGACGAGCAGTTGGCCGTAATATATAAAAGTCATGTGCGCTCTCAGATGGATTACTGTTCACCTCTGTGGGGTGGAAAGTGGAGTGGTTGCATTGAGGCAGTTGGACAAAATTCAAAATAAAGCTATTAGATTAATCAATAACCCTGCAATCACACAGGACCTTCCTACATAGCCATACGAAGAAACGTTGCATCCCCTTGCCCTTATTCTACAGATATTTTCACAGCAATTGTTCCGAGGAACTTGCTTCAATTGTGCCGCCTCTCCACATCTTTCCCCGTAGAACTAGGGCAGCTGAGAGCGCCCATGAATTTACACTTTCTCCTCCACAATGCAGAACTTCTGCTTATCAGAATTCATTTATCCCCAGAGCTACTACTCTTTGGAATTCACTTCCCTCGAATTGCTTTCCACAAACTTACAATCAACAAATGTTTAAATCCAGTTGTTACAAACATTTTATGAATGGAGGATGCCTTTAGGCACATGGACCTTTTTGTTTTATCTGTGTTTTTCCTTCCTCCGTTCATTGTCTCTTTAAAAAAAAAAAAAAAAAAAAAAAAAAAAAAAAAAAAAAAAATTACACTTGTCGGTTCCCCAGGAGGTTCCCTTTTTGTACGATAGGTGCGGTACAACACGCATAAGTATTCACTCTCACTAAGCTTATGCAATTTCCGCCCTCAGCAAGCCTTGTTGGCGGTTGTTCACTTTATGAGACCGTCACCACCGTTGGGGATGGGAAGGCGCCCCGGCGGGTGTTATTCCCATCTCTACCGGTTTAGAGGACTTCTGCCTCTCTCCATATGCTTAATCGAGTTGTGCGCACTTAACCCGCTGAGCCCCAGCTAGTTTTAATATTTTGTTCACCCCAATCCCAAGCGATTTTGATTTTTTTTTTTTTTTTTTTTTAACTAAGAATAAAAAGAAAATAAGATATTTTTTTTTTTTTGCTTACCGATGATTTTTAGGGGTTCTAAGGGGGTGGGGGGGGTCCTGAGATGACAGCTGCAGTTTGGCCCGGTTCATATATCCCGCCCGCGCGGGCAGGCTGAGGAGCCCGGCAGCCAGATGTACGATGAGTCGAGTTTTCATGCAACGGACTAGTAAAGGTCCCATTTAGTCCGTTAAACCGAGGGTCGAGTGTACTGTGTTTCGCCAAGCTGAAACTCGCCAAATGCAAGGGACCACTGTATACCTTTCACCCTCACCGCAGTTCGCGAATCCTCATACATTTTCATGATCACACGCACCAGCCACTCTTCCACACCAAGTTTCCTCATAGCCCACTGCACAACATCTCTAGGCACCCTGTCAAAGATCTTTTCCAGGTCTACAAACACAAAGTAAAGATCGGTTGTACCACGTCCTGGCATAAAACCAAACTGCATATCATCAATGGAGATGCTTTGCCTGATCAAACCCTTAAAGACTCTCTCACAGACCTTCATGATTTGGTCAAGCATTTTCAGGCCCCTATAATTACCTCTATCTAGCGCATCCCCTTTTCCTTTGTAAATATTTACTATTACACTTTTTTGCCAATCCTCGGGGATTTTCTCATTTTTAATAATGGTGTTTATCAACTCAGTGACTAAGCTGACACCAGTCTCCCCTGAGGCTTTTATCATCTCAGCGACAATGTCAGAGCACCCTGGAGCTTTATCGTCCTTCATTTTATTGATTGCGTCGCTCACTACAGCTGGTGCTATCAAAGGAGGGGGTCCAGATTATAGGTTTGTTTCCCGAAGGGAAGTAAAGAAAACCTAATATTTAGTAGGGGCCCCGGAATCATTGACGATGTTGCCTACTGTATTAGTATAATAGTCTCCATTCAACACCCACATCAGTCGTTTGAATCAACCACCACAGGGAAGAACCAGTCATCTTCATAAGTGCAACGCTACTTCTCTTATGGTGTCGTCATAGATCGGGTATTCACTACGAAAAATCTTCGTAAAAAATAAGATAATAAAAAAGGAAAAATTTCTACTTTAACCCTCCCGCCCCGGCTACGCATTACATAAATATTCCCCGAAATCCGGGTGTTTTGGCCGAAAAACGTCTAGGCTAGGCTACCGTATCATTGTTATGCTGACTGCTTCCCGCATTCCCGCGCATCCCCAAGCGTAGCTGTGTTATTTACCTGTAGAATGGCATTAAGTAGAGCTCTCTAAGTCAAGTGCTTGATTTGTGATGATGATTTCATTGGAGATAACTTTATGGCCAAAACAGCCCCTTTACACTACTTTTCGATACTTAACAACAACATACAGGCACACACGAACAAGCGACGCTCTCCTTCTTGTGGCCGGAGATGCGGGGCGTCGGTCCAGCCGGCTGTTGTTTACATGCGTCGGACCGACGCCTCGCACACGAAGCTCACAGGCTTTCAAGCAATGGTACAATGTTGTACCACCCGGGTTCCTGGGGGCAAAACATAATGGTACACACGTGTACCATCCGAGTTTGAAGGGTTAACACTGTTATTCACAAGCTTCCCACATTCGGTGGATTTTCTTGCGTCGTGGCTTCTTACCGCCTCTCGCCAAGTGCAACAATTCATCCTTCAATGATATACAGTACCAAGATAAACTCAAATTATCAGCGAATGGGAAGGGGATGGCTGGGAGGGTCTTCATCGTCAATGATTCCGGGGCCCCTACTAAATATTAGGTTTTCTTTACTTCCCTTCGGGAATCAAACCTATAATTTAATAGTGGCCCCTTCATCATTGACGATGTTGCCTGAATTCCAAGACTGGAGGGGGACATTCGTAATATCAGAACCTCAATAACCGCATGGTTAAGTCAAGAAACCTTATAACAGGAAAAGATATTTTTATTGATTTAGTTGTGTATACAACACAAATTAGAAAATATGAAAGAGTGGGAGCAGTGCGTTGCTTCAAAGAAGCCTGTTCCAACAAAAGAGTCCTCTTCCATGAGGTATTTGTTGTACTGTGTGACACAGAGTTAAATGCAAAAAACCCTGCATCACCTCGACCCTTAACCCGTGCTGTGCTCAGCTAGGTTCCTAGGTCCATTTATTGAGTCACTTCGACCAATACCAAACATACTGAATCTAGTGCAAACTAGCCTGGAACATTTATGGAGTCGCTAATTGACCCATTCCGACCTTTCTTACTCTAGTGCAACTAGCATAGAAACCTGAAAATTACATATATAGTATAATGAATAGTAGTGATAAGCAATCTTTTATTATTCATAAAACATGAGCTTGAATTAAGCTTGTAAAACAAAATTTGATTACATCAGTTTTTAAAAGGCTAAACAAATTATTCTGAGCTTCTTAGCTCGTACATATCTAATTGGGCTCAGCCCGGCGTAAACAACGTCTAGCTTGCCCTACATGAACTTGTAATCCTGTGGAAGGGGGTTCCTCTCTTGTACTAGGATCCACAGATCCCCCCCCCCCTTTTCTTAAGCCCCTATAGGGCGTACCTATCACAGTACTAACAGCTGGAAATACAAGTAAAAAACAAACAGGAGTGTGCCCTTGTGCAGACCATGAACACGGTTTGGGCCATAAGGGAAAAACTGAGTTTGTAAATAACAAGGGGGATTAACCCTGCAATGAAACTTCTGCACCGATGGCACCTCCTAAGCCTACCACCGACCCCCCGCCCACTCGGCATGGAGCGAGGAGACATAGGATCAGCGAGTAAACGAGAGCCAGAAAGCCAGCAGGCTATAACAGTTAGTCTGCCAGGGTATGTTACAGAACTTTTATTGGGAGAGGATCGAGCAAGACACATGAGCCGGAGGACCTGAAAGGCCTCGGCCCTGACTCCCCCCTCCCGGGTCCAAAAAACCGGCACATATACATCATTCTGAACAGTTGACCTTATACAAATAAAAAAGAGTTCACAATCACATAGAGGTCAGAGAAAACTCAGGGTCAGCGCGGCTAGCCATCAATTTAAGGATGAACCGGCTATTAGGATCAGTCGGCGGGACAACTAAGGTCTCTGGGGTTGAAGGGGAAAAGCAGTTTCCCTGGAAGATTGAATCTAAGACAGCTGAAGCGGCCGGAAGGCTAAAGATGGGACAGACAGAGAGATCTCTGGTGCGTAAGGACTGATATCAGCATTAAGGTGTCGATAGGCCTCACTGAAGGTATAAGCCTGAGTGACCAAAAGCGTACGCATCTGTAAGATCAATTCAAGAATGCCAACTGGCCTTATGCAAGGGGAATGTGGCTGTGATGCTATATGGAACAAAACAAGGGAGGGGAACAAAGGCGAGAGCACCCCGAAAGGTTTTCACTTATCACAAAAGAACCAAGAGTGGGGATAGGAAAAGTAACTAATCCGGCCTTCAGAGGCTTTTCGTAAAAGAATTTGACCTGCTGCTGAGCCGTCCCTGACCCCGGTAAAAAACACGCCCGTTAAGTTACGTTAATTGACTGGGGTGCTCTCTTGATAGATCCAGATCACAAGTATCTGGTTCTATCCTGGCGACCCTCAAAAGACAAGCAAAGAGGCAGCAAAGTGTGGAACTGGAACAGGCCAAAGCCCTCAGTCAACACAATGCTGCACTCGCAAAAGACACAGCCGAAAAGACATCCTAGGCTACCACAGGACCGGTCGAAGTCGTGTAGGTATAAACCAACCATACACACATCGGAGACAACGACTACAGAAACCTTATCCCAGTCTAGCATTAAATAAAAGTGCAGAACACTAAATCAACAATGGAGACACACACAGAGTTCTTAACCTCTACTAACTAAGAACCCTCAACCTATTCTAAGTACATGTAAATATCTCAGAGGACGGCGCATGCAATACAATGGGCCGGCTATGGAAACCGTATGCAGAACCCAAGGGGATAAGTAATTGAATAAAGGTGAGGAGCAATGGAAAAGAAGAAGGTCAGAGAGAGAGACAGTGGTAAAGGGGTGATCGGGAGAGAGTATGCAAAGGGATGTTAGAAGCATGCACGCCAAGCCTGTCCTGAGGAAGGCAGCTCCCGGGAACCCTCATGGAGGAGGCTAGTTACACAGGAGCTCACAAGGGCGCGATGGTCGGCCAATCACGGGCCGAGACATCACAAGGCAGCAGGCGCCTAGGCCGCGCCAGGAGCCACCAGCCAATCAAAGGCGAGGGAAAGCCCGCGCGGGCGGGAAAACTCCTCCGAGCGAGGTAGCACATACATACACACGCACATATTACCACCACGCTCTCGTCTCTCTCTCTCTCTCCTTAACTCTACACAATGCATCTTATATTCTACTAATGATATAAAATACTTCCCGTTGTCACAGACGAAAATAAAGACCACCACTGGACTGTCTGTGACAATGCGAGTACTATGAAAGAAAGAACAACATTCTCTGATAACTGAGGCCCATTTCGATGTCCCTGGCGGACGCTAGTGGCTAACGAGAGGCGATTCTGCCAACGCTGGTAGGCGTCACACCCGCCAACAGCATCACAAAAAAAAATAGGCCTAACCTTACGAGAATAACCTCAGTTGAGCTTGTGTTGTCGTTTTAAAAGGTTGTCAGACAGGTTGTTAGGTATCATTGGAACGACATATATTTATACAAAAGCCTCCAATAATCTTGTATCCAGCCAGTAGGGCGAATTGAACCTTGGGCAAATCGTCCTGGAGGCGAATCGTCTAGGATTCGGACCGTCACTTGTGGCAGCCTCGCAGGATGCCACTACCTTCCATTATTACTTTTTTGTGGCCTAGACCTCTGGCACAGGTCCCAGCAGTGGGGAAGATGGTGGTGGGGGTGGAGAAAAACTGTCAGGAAAAGTAGGTGTGAAACGAGTGAAACAGGCAAGAGAATATATGCGGGAAAGGCCTAGAAGCGGTAGGTCGACCGGTAGCGTACAGGTACATACGCATCCAACTTCAATAAATAACACTAAAAATATATAAAAAGTAAGTTTTAATATCGACCTTGCATGCCTAAAACAAGATTATTTTATTGATGTTGCAATTTTACTTGATAAATGTGGTTTAAGACGAAAAATAGGGGACTTTTGAAAAAGTCTTAGACTAATTCAATTTATTTAGGTAACAAGTTTGCCCAGTGGATAGCGGTCATTTCGCCAGTCTAATACATTCGCTACCTGCGCGGCCCCACTGTAGATGACATAAGCACTAAGAAACATGAACTCTCACACTTCATCAAACAACACAACATACACATTGCCATCCTACAAGAAACAAAACTCCGCACAACACAAAAAAACACCAATATTTCATAACTTCACCACCATCAGACAAGACCGGGCTGACGGCGGTGGCGGTACACTTATCACCTTGATACACAAAACAATAAAATTCACAAACACCAGTGAGTATACCAAATCCATCCTCCCCCCACATGATAACAGAACAGAAATTAAATTCTTCAAAATATGCACTGGCAATAAATTAAACATAACCAACATAAATACATACATCCCCCCCCCCCAAAAACATCCCAACTCATTCCAAGGGAAATCAAATAAGTACTGCCTGAGAGCCTCCCAGTCGGCAGCGCCAAAGTGCCATAAGCGCCGCCGGCTGGGAAGATCGAGTGGCCGTACTGGAGATATAGGACAGGTGACAGAGATAAGTTTATGGTCAGAGGAGCCCAAAGGAGAGAAAAGATCGAAAGTATAAGAAGAAAGGTTGGAAGTTAGAAACAAGTCAAGAATGTTGGGCTGATCTCCGAAGCGATACGGGTTGGTTGCTGAACCAACTATCTAAGTAAATTAGGATAGAAAAGACGTAGGCTTGTTCACCAGGTTGGTCAGTAGTATGAGAATATAGGTTTGATTCCCGGAGGGAAGTAAAGAAAACCTAATATTTAGTAGGGCCCCGTAATCATTGACGATATGCCTATTAGTATAATAGTCTCCCTTCATACGCCGCGTCGCCAGTTTTGAATCTACCGCGCGGGAGGACAGGGAGTACAACTTCATAAGTGCAACGCGTATTCTCTTATGGAATCGTCTTTATGATTGGGTACTCTACGAAAAAACCTCTTAAAAAAGAAAAAAGAAAAATTAACTTAATAATTGGGTGGATGGGACTCGTTAGCCTTGGTCGACAACTCATCTAGGGGAGACAACCTTATACAAATCCGGGTGGATGAGACTCGTCAGCCTTGGTTGGCAACCTGTCTAGGGGAGTAAACCTGATACAAATCCGTACTGCTTACCTAAGGGTAAGGCAGGTTAGTGAATGGATTAGCCGAACACCACTGTAGAAAAATAGTGCTAACAAGATACACAGAGGGCCTCAGAGTCGGACGGATCCTAAATTGAGTGGTCAATCCTGTAAGTCCTTCACTAAACTGGCTTGGGTTGTCCCTCTCACAGGGAATAGGTCTGCTTGGGGGCATTCTGTGTATGGCCACCCTTGTAAGGGGAGTAAGGCGTCCGGCAATAGATAGATAGATAGAACTTAATAATTGCTATAATCAAGCTTCCCAAATGCGTGGATTTCTTGCGAGTGGATTCCTGACGCTGGAACTCTAGCGTCTAAACTTCCTTCACTGACATATCAAGATTCAACTCAAAAATCCAGCAAATGGGAAGGGGAAGGCAGGGAGGGCACTAACATCGTCAATGATTACGGGGCCCTACTAAATATTAGGTTTTCTTTACTTCCCTCCGGGAATCAAACCTATAATTTAATAGTGGCCCCTCTATCATTGACGATATGCCTGATATATAAGACTGGAGGGGGACATTCGTGACAAATATCAAAACCACCAACCCAAATACCATAGGTAACAGAGAATCCGTATAACATTTTCTTACAGAACAGTTTCCGGAACGAATTAAATAATTCTTATAAGGCCTGTTATTTCTAAAGCACGGTTTTGATATAAACGGTACATACACGGTACGAATTAACCGTGTATATCGAGACCTGACTGTACAGTGAACCCTCAAATTACGCGGGGGATGCATACTGTGCTGTCGGCGCGTACATTCGTTTGCGCGTACATGGGAGTTAAATATAAATGGGGAAATAGGTATTGGTCTGGGTCCGACCGAAAGTTGTACAGTGCTCCCCCACTAAATGCGCCTTCAGTAAATGCGGGTTCCCTATATGCGGTGGCTAATCAGAAATAATGTATTTTAAGGACTCTGTAAATGCGGCTCGAAATTCTGTATATGCGGTTTGGCCGTTTTGATTCAAGGGGAAATACATACTTCCCGCCATATTACCGAGTGTCGCCTACCGAAAATGCGGTCGATAGATGGCGGGTTGGGAGCGGTAACGCATTCATCCCAATGTTAAGGTCACGTTTTTGCCCCCCAAACACTACATCTTTGGTAAAGCCACTTGACCAGCAGTCCTCTATCTAAGGTAAATGGTGTTATATTTGTTGTTTTATTTGATATTTCTAATGTAAAGTGTATCTTTCTTTCAGAAATGGTTATTGGGTGGGTTATCGGGTGTATGGTAGGCTAAAAAGGGGTTAGTTCGGAGGGGCTGTCTGACCATAAGCATCTATTCCCATTGATTATTAACTCCACAATATGCAGATTCCGTAAATGCGGCGCATTTTGCAGCCCATATAGGCGCATTTACTGGGGGTGCACTGTACTATATCTACCTTCCATCACCTGAAAACCACAAATATGTAACATATTACTGTACAAATATGTTTTTATAACCTAATCTACCACACAAAATACATTTAATGTATAAAAATATGACACAAACATAAATTAACTCACATTGGTAGTGATTGAGCAACGCTGATGTTATGGATCTGCGCCATCGATCGATAGCACTGCGCCCGAAACGGATCGACCGAAATAATAGGCCTAGCCGCCTAGGCCTACTGGTAAAGTTTTGAATTGAAAAGTAATACACCCTGAAGTTCAGAGAACTGATGCCAATCCTGACTATGAAAAGAATGCCTCTCCCCCTGAAGGGAAAGGTGTATGCCTCATGTGTTAGAAGCAATGACGTATGCCTCAGAAACATGGGCCGTTAAAGTAGAGGATGTCAACAGAATGGAGCGTAATGAGATGAGAATGGTGAGATGGATGTGTGGGGCCAGGCTACAGGATAGAATAACAAATGTTGAGCTGAGGAGACGTTTAGGTATAAAGAGTATTAGCGAGGTGATGCGTACAAGTAGACTGGGATGGTATGGACATGTGGAGAGAATGGATGAACAAAATTGGGTGAAAAAATGCAGGTCTGTGATTGTGGAGGGAGCTGCACCAAGGGGTGGACAGAGGAAGACCTGGGATCGGACTATACGTGCCGATCTCAAATCCAAGAACTTGACAAGTGAAGCAGCCCTTAACAGGGTTGCCTGGAACGCCGCCATTAGGACAAGAGACTGAAACTGCACTTATGTGTGGAATACTCAGTCTTAAAATTTTATGTATGTAAATTTTATGTATAGGCCTATAGTTTCATATAGCCTACATAGTGTCAAGTGAGATAGTTCAATAGCTCATATACATATTATGGAATTGGCTTCACATCATTTAGCCAGGGGAGAGCAGTAAGCTTTGAAGCAACTTTTAGAGAGAAGTGTAAACAATCTCACCTCCAACTCCTGAACAGAAACAGATTTTCCATTTCTGATTTTGTTTGCTCAATAAATGATACATGCAATGAAAAACGAAGAACAGTCTTTTAATAGATTCATAATATCCTGTTGTGCTTTACAGATACATAATAGTTTGGTACGGGAGATGTGTCTCTCTCCACAGTCAACGGTGACGACGTCGGAGGGCCCGGCGTCACGCCAATATGGCCGCCCGAAACTCTCCATTTTATACAAACAAAATTTACATTACATAAAACTTTATGACTGAGTGTTCCACACATACGTGCAGTTTCAGTCTCTTGTCCTAATGGCGGCGTTCCAGGCAACCCTGTGAAGGGCTGCTTCACTTGTCAAGTTCTTGGATTTGAGATCGCCATGTATAGTCCGATCCCAGGTCTTCCCTTGGTGCAGCTCCCTCCACAATCACAGACCTGCATTTTTTCGCCCAATTTTGTTCATCCATTCTCTCCACATGTCCATACCATCCCAGTCTACTTGTACGCATCACTTCGCTAATACTCTTTATACCTAAACGTCTCCTCAGCTCAACATTTGTTATTCTATCCTGTAGCCTGGCCCCACGAATCGACTCCCGCTCGTTCGCTCGGCGAGTACATTTGAATAATTGAGCGTATTTTTTTATTTGTTGCCTCAATTGTGGTTTAAGCGTAGCTTTGATTACACGTAGATAAATTGCGAATATTTTGAGGGTTCACTGTACTACGCTTTGGCAAGTTACAGCAATTTACAGGCTTTAAAAGCCTGTAAAAGCCGTAGAAATCGAGTGTCAGTGGGCGGGACCACGAGGGACCCACGTCCGTCCGTGCACTGAGGTCCCAGACCCGGGTCTCAGCAGTGTGCCAAAGGCAAAAAAAAAGCGCTACATTGCTAATAAATAGGGAGTTTTCCTCAATGTCTATGGTAGCGCTGCAGGTGAACCCCACGAGCTATGAAGCTCTTTCTAGTGTCATTTTGAAGCTATTTTCTTACAGTTTCTTACAGTAGATCCTCTGGAAAAAGGCAAACTAGGCCTGTGTATCCAGCTCAGTACCAGTACTTGCACTGCTGCGGTCTTTCACGGTGTTGGCGGCGGCGGTAGCAGACGCAACATTTGTATTATTCTGAATTTTTGCTTTATAATCAAACTTCAAATCTTGTCTTCCCCATGCTTTATCAAAATTACTTTCAAACTCCCTTATTGATTCGGAATCGACTACATACTGGGGCAGTGCGTTCCACTCATTTACCACTCTATTACAAAATGAGTTCTTTGCCTTTTCAAGCCTATTTCTTTCTTTGTAAATTTTCTTTGAGTGTCCTCTCGTTCTTGTTCCCTCCCGCATCAAGAAGATACCTTCACACACATCCTCATCATACTTTCCTGACACTATCTTAAAAGTCTCTATCATATCCCCTCTCTTTCTCCTATATGCCAGTGTCGGAAGCCCCAGTGTCCTCAACCTCTGCTCATAGCCCGCGTTCTTCAACGTTGGTACTAGCTTGCTAGCTCTCCTCTGCACTTTCTCCACTGCTTCTATATCCTTTACCATATATGGAGCCCACACCTGGTTTGCATATTCCAGGTGCGGCCTAACCAGCGCTGTATAGAGATTCCTGAAGATTTCTTCGTCAAGTGAAACAAATGTCCTCCTTATCAGCCCTACAATTCTATTGGCCTTGTTTATCTTTTCTGCTAAATGTTCTGAGAAATTGAACTTATTGTCTATCACTACTCCTATATCCTTTTCTGCATTCACTTCCTCCATCACTTCATACATACTGTATCCTACCTTGTCTATCTTGCTTGTCCCAATCTGCATGTACTTGCATTTTTTTGGATGAAAAGGCATTAACCAATGCTCAGACCATCCCTTCATGCCATCCACATCTCCTTGAAGCAAACCCACATCTTCCTTACTCCTCACTCTTCTATACACCTTAGTGTCATCCGCATACAGGTATACCTCACTTCCATTAGTTATAACTTCAGGTAAGTCGTTGATAAATATAACGAACAGTAGTGGTCCCAACACAGATCCCTGAGGAACCCCATTTGTAATTTCCCTCCACCCCGAGCCTATTCCATTCACCAGCACCCTCTGTCTCCGATCTTTCAGGAAGGCTTCTATCCATTTCACACATTTCTCCCCTATATTATAGCTTCTAACTTTCTCTATTAACCTTTTATGTGGGACCTTATCGAAGGCCTTCATAAAATCACAATATACCACGTCTATTGCATCACCATCCTCTAGAATTTGCATCCAATCATCTACCACCTTAATTAGCTGTAGTACCGTCGACCTCCCCGGCAAGAATCCGAACTGTCTCCCAATGAAAAGTTGGTTTGATTTCATATGCTCCATTATTCCTTCTCTAATTACCGTTTCCATTAGTTTAATCACAACACTTGTCAAACTGACTGGTCTATAACTTCCTGGGTCATTTCTCTTTCCCTTCTTAAATATAGCTGTTATGTTCGCCTCTCTCCAGTCGATCGGGGTTTGTCCTGTATTAAACGATACCTCAAATAAAATTTTCAATCGCTTTACTAACATCTCACCTCCTTCCTTTATGATTCTTGGGTGTATCCCATCCAGTCCCGGGGACTACTTCTGTTAAATTTTTCTATAGCCCTTCTTATTCTAGCATGGGAAAACTCTATTAGTTCTAGTGCAGGTGCCTGTTTGATGGGAATATTTGGCACTGCATCCTCCGACTCTACTGTTAGTACCCCCCCAAAGTATTTCCCCAGCACCTCTGCTTTCTCCTTATCCGTCTCCGCTCTACTCCCATCATCCAACCCCCCTACCAGCTCCGGTATCCCTACTCTTCTTGTTAACTTTTCCTGAATGTACTTCCAGAATATTTTTGGATTATCCTTCACGTTTCTTGCAATCTCTCTCTCCCTCTCCTTTATGGGAAGGTCTCCGACCTTATTTTATTTTTTATCTGTCTACGTTCCAAATCCACTACTTTAGCTTCTATACTAAACCCCCTGTTCTTTTTTAACACTTTTAATCTATCCCACAATCGTTTCTTTCTTCTTATCAAAGTCCACAGCTTTCTATTCATTGGTAATTCTGGGTTCTTTCTTTTCCTCAATTTTGTTTTATCCTTATATTCCCTTACTGGTACACATTTGGATATAACATCCTCCAGTTTGACTCTAAACTTCCTCCACATTCCTTCAGCGTCTTCACCGTTCAAGTATTCCCCCCAGTCAATGTCCAGACACCTTCTCAGCAGCTCATAATCTGCTCTGTCATACATGTATATTTTTGTATTGCTTCTATCATCCCTCTCTGTTTTAATATTGCAACTAAAACTTATACAGGCATGGTCACTACGACCTATAGGGCTATCCACATTGACATGTTCCACTATATCCTTCTCATTGCTAAAAATTGAATCAAGTACACTCCCCTGCTTCCCATCTCTATATCTTGTCATCTCTGTAATATGTTGCGTTAAAAATCAATCTCTTACTTTCTCTATAAACTTGTTTTCCAGGCTACACTGTCCCGCTGGAGTAGTACAATTTGCCCAGTTGATCCTTGGCAAATTGAAATCTCCAATCAAAATCTTATATTTGTTCTCTCTATTATCTATTTCCTCCATTGCTTTCAGTAGGTTATCATCCTCTTCCCTACTATTATTTGGGCTTCTATATATAGAGGCAATTAGAATTGACCCTCTTGTACATTTTACTTCAATACACAAATACTCACAATACAGTCCTCCCTCGGGTAGCGCGGCTTTGGACAGTGCGGTTTTGCTCTAACACGGGTACCCCATATGTGCCGACTCAGCATCTAACACGCTTTGTTTATGTAGCACTCGTGGCGGGTGGCGGCTGGTCGGCATCTCTCGGCATCTGTCGGCCTGTGACGGCAGACTCGTCAGACCCGTATATACCGGCGTGTATAAGACACATTTATAAACCTCCAAAACCATGGATGGCCTTATACTACGAATATACTTTCAATGCAAGTTAATTTGAAACACCGAGATTCGTCAGCTGATTTTCCGTGTGTTATTGTTGAGTCAGTTTGTGTGTGTGTGTGTGTTGTTCTTGTGTGGCTATGTCTAAACCCGAGTTATTTCTGTATGCAATAAAATGTTATTATAATTTACTCTATGGAATTGAATTTCATTTTACCAAATAATATTTATAATAGTAAAACCCAAACATTCATACATTAAACTATAACTCTAATGAAGGCGGTAGATTGTTGGCAAGTTTAGCCAAGCTGCCACCGCCTGCCTCTCACGCAGACGACATGTGGTTTGTTATTGTTGTACTACAGCTGAGCAGCATTGGTTTTGTGTCAAATAAATGGCATTTCATAATACCAATGGTCTTAATTGGATATATTATTGACCCCTAGTATGAAGGTATGTTGCCAACGTAATAATACTGACAAATAAATAGATAAATCGGGTGGTAAATGGGTAAAAAAGGGGACTTTGGGGAAGTGGCCAGAACCAATAGAATGAATCCCATAAGTTCTTTGCTTTGTGTAGCGCGTGTTTGCGTAGCACGGCGCGGTCCCAGTACGATATACCCGCGCTACCCGAGGGAGGACTGTACTGCTGTCTCATATCCACCTCATTTACCTTGAGTTCTTTTCTTACATAAACAGTCCTCTTCCAACCTCTGCTCTGTTGTTGAAGACGTGTTTAATTTAAACTAGCCCTCTGGGCCGAGGCCCTCATAAGGCTAGTGGTCGGCGGGGGGATAGTAAGTCAAGTCATATAGGTCACTGGTCAGATTTCATCGTAGAGATTAAGAGCTGCTAAGAAATGGCGGATGGCTATGAACGAGAATGAATCTGAGTCAGAAAGGATGTCTTTTAAAGAGGTGTGTCGCAAGAAGCGACGTCTTTCAGGGACGTACATGGGACAAACGCATAAAATGTGAGGGATAGTAAGAAATGTGCGACAATGGTGACATTCCGGCGGAGGACTACGGGGAGTGGTCATTAAATATCCATATGCTTGCAATGTTTAGAAATGTAGGTGGACTTAGGCATGGTTTTATAAACTAGGCCAGTTTCATCAACATTGTAGATCTGATCTTTGGTATAATTTCCTTCTTCAATTATCCCCTGCAACACCTTTGGGTATTCCTTAGCGGCCACCTCGTCTGCCGATCCTCTCTCCCCCGTTAATTTAATGTTCTTTAAGTCCTTGCGCCGTAGAAATTTCTGCATCCATCCGTTATTTGCCTTAAATGCTTGATCATTTTCTTGGTTGAGTCGCTTGCAGGCTGTGGCGTATAATAACTTTGCTTGAGATTTCAGGTAACGAGAATCAAGGGGTATGCCTTCCTTTTGTTTTCGATTTATGAAAACTGTGAGGTATCGTTCCATTACAATCACGGCTTGATTACCTGTCCTGCTGCGGCCATCTAACTCTGTCGCACCATAGCTCTTGATGGAGGCCTGAGCTTTGGCTCTATTAGACCAAACCGTCCTGACAGTGGATTCCGATAAACCCATGTCCCGGCCTATAGCCGAGTTTCCTTCGCCTTTCTCCTTTCTCTCTATGATTTCCTTTTTGATTCGATGGCTGATAAACTTCCTGGGAGCCATGGTGGTACACACAGAACGCGGCAAAACACTCACAAAGCGTCCAAGGGTGTAGGTTACAACACGAGGCAGGCAGGTACAAAGCGAGTCTAGCAAAACAATGGCTGGCAGCCTGGCGAGTGGCTTCCCGACGCAGAACCCTCTGTCGTCACACTGCGCATCGACGTCATCGCGCTGTAGGTGGGGGGGTCGTGCAGTAAGAGGAGGCGCCGGATTTGAAACACTCGGCAAGGCCATTTCGCGTTATATGTGTTCGGCTCGTTTAATAAGAGGTTTACAGTGGAATCTCCAATCTCGATCATAATTGATTCCCACAAATACCGATCGAGATTCGAAATATCGAGATGCGAAGTTAACTTCTTATGGGAAAAAATACAATCGGTTCCAGCCACTTGCCGACTAACCTACATCAAATCTGTCAATTTTCACATTTGTCCCCCACAATCACATGCAATATATATAATATGTTAAAATAGATAAAATGAATAATGAAAGAGTTTTATTTTTACCTTATATTTATTGATAAAGAGGTTTGTGTGGCTGATTGTTGGTTCCGAGGCGAACGCAGTTAGGTTACTGCGTCTCCGCACCCGGCACACAGTCACCGTCATCAATTCTTGCAATTGCTTCCCTCACCCTGTCACCACTAGTACCGGCATTTTATGAATGCGATAAGAAAAAGGTCCAGGTAGACGACTTCACAATACAAGTTTTCAAGCGAATGGCGGACGTGTGACTGGTACACCAAGTGGCCGCTAGATCTACCGACTTCAATCAATTTTCCATGGTATAAAGTTTAATCAAGTTTTCTTTTGTCTTTACTATTATTATATATTAGATTTTCCTCATACAAATAATAATGTATATTAAAACATGGTAAAGTAATTTATATTACTACGTAAATGAAAGCGGCAGAGACAGGTTAGACTACCGCTTGAGACGATCGATACTAGCGGTACATTAGTATACAGGTGAACAAAACACAATGACTGTGAGGTTCACACATCGATTTGGTCAAGATTAATCTGTTTATATTAGTATATAAGCATCTAGCATCGATATTTAGCTATCGAGATTAACGTTTTTTCATCGAGATTTGTGATTGGGGAGAGCTTGAAGGTGGCATCGAGATGCGAAATATCGAGATGAGATTGATCAAGATATGTGAGCCTACTGTAGGTAATTCTGGACCACCCCCTCGTGTTAAAGGAGGATCGCGCTGTAGGAACTCGTGTTATAGGAGGATGGACTGTACACCCTTAAATCCTGTCTTGCTCTAACCGCCTCCATGATAGCTACTCTAATATCACCTAAAGATTGCATAGAATTTTGTAGGAGGAGCCTGCGTGACAAATCCGTGGCTTTCCTTACATGTTGGTCTGATATACTGTACCTGTTATAGTTCTCGTGAGTGACTGGGCAACCTGGCGACTGATGAGGTATTGAGAGAACAGTCTATACGCTTTATTGAGTAGCTTAAAGTCTCTGTCTCAGTGAGCCGGAGAGGGTGTGGCAAAAGGTTCATGCAGGTCGTAAAGTGATAGTTTGGGAGCTGCCAGGAATTCAAATAAAGCAGGTGACACGCCGCCTGCCTTGTTAACAGGTAACGAGAACCATGAGTGAACTTCCTGAGGTACTTGTCACTACCTGCTTGGATAGTACTTTAGATTTAACTTTGGGTTTGACTGACTTCGCCGGAGCTGGCTTAACTAATGGAGATTTAATGACTAGGTGTTCCCAGAGCTCCTCGTCATCACAATGGAGAGCTTTATGAGCAGTGTCTTTCGCATAAGCGTTAAATGTTGACTTGATCTCTTTCAAGGCTGCTAAGCAAGACAAATCTCTCTTATCAAAAACCGCCGCTCGTAACTCAGAGCACACGGCACACCGTTTAGACACCCATAGTCCTCTTGAGCGATCAAGACACTTTACACATTTTATACATAAATCGTGGGCAAAAACTGGTAATAATGAGCAAGTATTGAAGTATGACCTTGTATTGAGTATTGTTCACATGTGTGAGGAGGTTCCTCTCACACCGCTCTCCTAGACAAAGTTGAAAGGAAGGCCTTTCGTATCATTAACTCCCGTCCACTCACCAACTCTCTGCAATCTCTCTCTTTCCGCCGCAATGTTGCATCTCTCTCGCTATTCTATCGCTACTATAATAATCAGTGTTCCTCAGAGCTTTCCCAGTGTATACCACCTCCTTTACGTAGGGCACGTGGTACCCGTCTTGCAACTCAATCCCACCCCTACTCTGTGCAACTCTCCAACCCAACCCAAGAGTGAAACGTTACTCTCAAACTTTCTTCTACTCAACAGCTGAGCTCTGGAACTCTCTCCCAGAATCAGTCTTTCCCTCATCCTATGACTTAAATTGCTTCAAAGTCAGTGTGTCCAGGCATTTTGGCTCGAACGTCCCTTGATTTTGGCCCTGTCACTCTTTCAACTATGGGGGAGGCACTCGCTATAGGCAGTTCTGCCTTTTGCCTCCCTCAATCACATAGAAAAAAAAAAGAAAAAAAGTGGGAGTAGAGCGAAGGTCAAAGCGAGGCATGATGGAGCTAGGGACCCCCCCCCCCTGCCGGAAGCGGTTACTCCTCTGCTGCCGGGACCGCTACTACTGAAATTATGAGACTCTGGAAATAGAAAATTTCCAGGAATCAATACTCATAAGGATGGTGTTAATACATCCTATCTCAAGTCCGCCAGAAAGTTAGTTATAGACACTGCTAAGCTAACCTTCCGCTAGACCTGGTAGAAAGACCCCGGGTCTCTCCTTTTATCCCACAAAATGAACTGCTTACCTGTGACTAAGCGTCACTGGCCCAAACGACCTTAACCCTTCCAGCCCGGGTGTCATTTTAAAATGACACCACGAAAAAAGGGCAGGTGCCCGGGTGTCATTTTAAAATCCCTGTGCTTGAAAGCGTGCTTCAAAATTTGCGCGGCCAAATTTTGCATTGCAGGAGCGACCGCAGCGCCACCAAGCCTCAACTACTAGTGTTATCAGTTCGTACGTGGCCGCCATAGCGAGTTATACTGAAAAAATGATTTCCGACATGTCCGAATCGCTGCAACCTCCCGCGGGCCCCACTGCTACCCCGCTCGCAACTTCAACGCCTGTTGCAACCGAGAAGAAAGCTCAACGAAAGAAAGTTAAGCGTTTGTTGAGAGATAGCGCTATACAGCGACAACTTTTTGATAGTGAAGAAAGCAGTGGCGAAAGCTTGGTGGACAAAAAACAATTTATAAGTGCAAGCGAAGATGACGATTTCGTTGGCTTTGGAGACGACGATAATGTCGATTTATTTGAGGGGGGAGACAGTAGTGATGATCCTGATGTGGAAGTGTTTCAGGAAGGTGCCATTGAGCTTCCAAGTGTGCTAAAACCTAGGCGTACCCCCTCGCCATCTTTGCTATGTCAGCCTAGGCCTAGCCCTAGCCCAGGACCTTCCCCTTTGCCTGCCCGTACGCCCTTGAAAGTGGGCAAATATTTCTATAAACAATCGTTGGTGAAAAGTGCAGCTAAAAAAGCACGCAGGGCAGCAGCAGAAAAGGATAGGGAAGCTGAAGACAGTGATAATGACGCCGACCCTGGTCTAGCAACCACCCGCATTCCATTGTCCCGACGCCTTGACCCGGGACGCCGCGTGGGTCACCCACAGCCCTCGGCTTCATCTCTCCTTCAGGATGACCAAAGGGCCTCTTGAAGTGGTATTACTAGTGTGCCACAGACCTCAACACACAGCAGAGCATTATTTGCTGCGGAGAAGCCCTCGGCTCGCCGCAAAAGGAGCCCAACTCCCGAGGCCGAGGCTCCCATTGTTGAAACTCCCGCAGCCTCCCGTGCCCCACATCGCCGACGCCCGGTCACTTCTTCACCAGAATTGTCTCCTGAAGAGGATGCTGACGACCCCAACATTGCCCCAGATGACCTGACGTCGCCTGAGGAGGAAGAGGAAGAGGAACAGGAAGAGGAAGTCCCGACAAGACGAGCGAGAGGGCGAGGTCGTGGACGTGGTCAGTCTGCTGACGCCGCTGGCCATGGGCGTGAGCGTGGGCATGCACGGCGTCCGCGTGGCCAAGGGCGTGTGCCAGGGCATCCAGGGCGTGTGCCTGCTGCACCTGCACGTGCTCGAGCATCAGCATCCGACCTGTTTGTGTGGACAGATGGGGCTGATTTTGAGCCAGATTGTCCTGCCTTTGACGAGGTACAGATGGGTTCCAGGGTTTCACCAACATTTCCCTGTGGCCCAGCTGCTACCCCCAGTGAAATTTTCTGTGGCTTCTATGACAATGAAGTCATGGAATACCTCGTCGAGGAGACCAACAACCATCATGAGATCTGTGCCAACTTTCTTGGCAGGAAGACCAGTGCCAAGATGGTGGCATGGAGAGCTGTCACTGTGGCAGAACTATATGTGTTCTTGGCACTCACAATGCTGATGACACATATCAGGAAGCACGCTCTGGCAGACTACTGGATCGCTGGCGACATCATAACGACTCCAGCATTTGGCAAGTAAATGTCCAGGGACAGGTACTTCGACATCCTCTCCTATCTCCACCTGACAAACAACATGGCAGTCCACCTTCCCGACTCATTATTTCTTACAGTTTCTTACAGTAGATCCTCTGGAAAAAGGCAAACTATGCCTGTGTATCCAGCTCAGTACCAGTGCTTGCACTGCTGCGGTCGTTCACGGTGTTGGCGGCGGCGGTAGCAGACGCAACATTTTTACTATTCTGTATTTTTGTTTTATAATCAAACTTCAAATCTTGTCTTCCCCATGCTTTATCAAGATTACTTTCAAACTCCCTTATTGATTCGGAATCGACTACATACATTATGGAAGATCAGGAAGCTGTATGACATGATACGTCATCGGTTCACCACCTACCTGATTCCTTTCCAGAAGATGTGCCTCGACGAGTCTCTGGTCCTGTTCCGTGGTAGGCTGCACTTCCGACAGTATATCCCGTCCAAGAGACACCGCTTCGGCATCAAGCTCTTCGTCCTCTGCGACTGTTTGACGGGGTATGTGCTGGACTTTATAGTCTACAGCGGCAAGGGTGGAGAAATTGTGACTGACCCCCTCATTGGTTTTGGTGGTGCTGTAGTGAAGAAGATGATGGAGAGGCACTTCAATAAAAACCACATCCTCTACACAGATAATTACTACACGTCGCCTCTCCTGACCAAGTACCTCCATGAGCGCAAGACCGGAACTGTCGGCACAGTCAAGGGCAAGAGGAAGGGCATGCCAGGCTACCCAACCAAGACGAAGAAGGCGGACATCTTCCACAAGAAGAGTGGCCCCATCCTCTCCATCCACTGGCATGACCAGCGGAAGGTCAACCTCCTCACCACATGCCACAAGGCTGAGATGGTCGCCACAGGGAAGGTGGACCGAAGAACCAAGAACCCCGTCCAGAAACCAGCTGCTGTCCTGGATTATAACCTCAACATGCGCCTCGTTGACAAGTCCGACATGCAGATGGGCTTCATCGACTGCCTGCGAACATCTTGCAGGTGGTACAAGAAGTTTATCCTGCATACGGTAGATATGTCGGTCCTCAATGCGTACAACATCTACCGTCTGAGGACTGCAGGAGCCAAGAAGTACAAGTCCCTGCGGAAGTTCCACAAGCAGGTGATACTTGAGCTCCTGGCTAAACATGCGGGTACACCAGGGAGGCCACTACAAGGACCAGGCCAGCTGGACAGAACGGGGTGTGCTGAATTTTTCAGGAAGCACCAGCTCAACGCCCTTCCTTTCAAAGCACCAGGTAGTAACAGCAGAATCCAGAAGAGGTGCCATGTGTGCAGCCACACAACAAGAAGACCCCGCAAAAGCACAAAAACCACTTGGGAATGCCTCGAGTGTCAAGTTGGACTGTGTGCTGGCACCTGCTTCAACGACTTCCATACTCTAATAAACTTTTGAAGTGGAAGTGACAACAGTGAAAGTGACACTCAAATGTAGGCTAAGAATAATAATATAACTAAGTATAAGTGAAAAGGACACATAAGTAATAATAAGTGCCTTCAATAACAATATGAACAAGTGAAAGTGACACTAAAATATATATTTCTAACAATAAATAAGTGAAAATGACATTCAATAAGCCTAGGCCAGTCAAAGTGACAGTATAATAATAATAAAACTAAGTATAAGTGAAAGAGACACACAAGTAATAATAAGTGCCTTCATAACAATATGAACAAGTGACAGTGACACTATATATATTATTAGCTTACCTAACAATACATAAAAGGGGAAATGACACTATCAATTATCAAAGTCCAGTGAAAGTGACACTATAATCATAATAATAATAATAATAAAACAAAGTAATAAGTGACAGAGACACAAATACGTTCATGTAAATAACTTTATTGAGTGAAAATAACATAATAACTATAATAAATTACATAATAACAAATAAAACACTATCAAATCGCTTCCCGGCATAATTGCGGGTGGAGCGACGAGTGCAACTGGGCGTCATAGCCGGGGCCGCGGTTGAGTGTTCGGACGCGCCGAGGTAAATACGTGGAAAAAGTTACCTCCACTTCCATCACCATCACTCCGGAACCAGTTGAGCTAGAGAGCTCTACTCAACGCCATTCTACGCAGCAAGGTAAGGCGCCCATTTCTATATATGTTTGATTAATGTAGGTAGTATATTAAGCGAGATTAACCTTAGTTTACTTTTGTTGATATTCGGCCAGATCGCTTCGCCCGGATACGAGCTCCGTCCTTTGGAGAGCCTGCCCGGGCCAGGAGGGTTAAGCGTTGGACTATCCTTGACTATTAGCACTAGATGGATAGTTAATTCGCTTCATGACTTGAGTCATGGTTATGCTCACTTAACTGTTATGCCGGGCGATAGAAGTTACTGAATGAGGCTATCGGTCAGGGCGAGTTCACTCGGCGGGCCGAGTTGACTCCCTTAAGAATCTTGCAAATTCCGCCGGAAGGTTCGTGGTTCAGCACACCACGCCGGGACATTTGGTTGATTTCTTATCGTCTGAGACGAGAAAACGCCGGCTCTGCTGAGAAAGCCGCCGGAAAAACGAACCAAAATTTTCAGAGGTCATGACTTATCTGGGAAAGTCCAAACCTCCGAAAACACCACCACATAAGCGGGACGTCTCCCAAAAAACCCTGAAGCATGAAAGCACACATGCCAAACACAAATATATATCGAGGATAATATTAGGGTTACACATATAGAGCTTAATTTATAAATCATAAATAACCCCTAGCCTATGTTGGAGGCCCCTAATAAGGCTGACCATGAGGTAACGACGAAACATCAAAGTGGCAGCAACTCGACGTCGAAGACCCAGCAGCAGCAGCACGTGGAGAAGAGGCCACCGATAGGGGCCCAAGCGCAGATACGGACTCCAGAATATTCCACACGACGTGTGGCAACCCTTGAACTGGAGCACCTGCTAGAAAAAAATATGCAACTACTGTACCTCATAATGACGGCCTGAAGCATAAACTTGCGGAATGGTAGCCTCCTAAATAACTATCAAAAGCTAAAGGCGCAATACAATGGCGGCACACCATGGCGGAAGGCGGACGCAAGTTTTGAGGCTCCGGCATATGTTATGGGAATGGTCAATTAATTCACGGAATATCGAGTGCATACTTACAGTTTCTTACAGTAGATCCTCTGGAAAAAGGCAAACTATGCCTGTGTATCCAGCTCAGTACCAGTACTTGCACTGCTGCGGTCGTTCACGGTGTTGGCGGCGGCGGTAGCAGACGCAACATTTTTACTATTCTGTATTTTTGTTTTATAATCAAACTTCAAATCTTGTCTTCCCCATGCTTTATCAAGATTACTTTCAAACTCCCTTATTGATTCGGAATCGACTACATACTGGGGCAGTGCGTTCCACTCATTTACCACTCTATCACAAAATGAGTTCTTCGCCTTCTCAAGCCTATTTCTTTCTTTGTAAATTTTCTTAGAGTGTCCTCTCGTTCTTGTTCCCTCCCGCATCATACGGGGCTAGCAAGAAGAGGAAGGATTTAGTGAAGTGTTTGGAGGATATATTGGTGTGGTGGAGGGGTGATATATAGTGTAATAAGAGTGTGTAGTGACGGGACAGCGGTAGGGTTGTGAGTTGTTGAGTTTGTAAACAAACATGGCAGAGGGAATTTCGGGTATGACGGAGGCGGAAGGAAGGTTACAACGTTTTCGGGGATTTAAGAGCACAGATAAGAAGTTAGAAGAGGTTAGTATTGTTGTGAAGGATTTGGAAAAGTGGATGAGTGATGTGGATGAGTGATATGGAGAAATGGAAGGGGGATATTGGTGAGAAAGTTAAGGCACTGTGTGTAATGTGTGGTGTGACAGGTGGGGAAGGGAATTGGCCTAGCGAAGGAAGTGAATGCAGGCCTATTTTGGAAGTTAATGAGAGCCTAGAGATGGTATTGAAAAGGGTAGATGAGCTGGGAGCAGAGAATATGGCATTGAAGGAGCAGCTGAAGGAATACGAAGGACGTTTCACGGAAGTAAAGGAGTCGACTGCATGGACGGTGGTAGGTAAACAAAAAGTCAAGGATTTGGAGGATATTATGAAAGAGCAAAAGGAAGAAATGAATATGACCAAAAAAAGTTTTGAGAGTGCAGTTGTAGGGGTCATGAAGAACAAGGAGAGTGTCGTGAGGGAGGCCATGGACAGGGATAGGGGTGTAATCTTGTATGGAGATATAGAGACTCATATGAATGATAATGGAGTGAGAAAAGTGAGGGATATGGAGACAGTGAAGGAGGTCTTGAAAGGTGTGGATGAGGACGAATATGGATGGGAAGGGCAGGTGGAGGAGGTCAGTAGGATAGGTAGATATAAAAGGGGAGAGATGAGACCTATAAGGGTACAGTTTAAAACTAGGGTAGTGGCGGAGACTGTGACAAATTTTAGTTGGAGGCTAAATACAAATGATAAACTGAAACACATAAGACTAAAGAAGGATTTGAGTATAGAACAAAGGAAAAAAATTAAGGAATTACAAGAAAAGGCTGATGAAAATAATGGAAAGTTGGATGAGGAGGATAAGAGAAATTTTTACTGGAGAGTGAGGGACGGAAAAGTGAGGAAGTGGTTTATAAGAGTAGAAGGGAGGGGGAGATCAGGGAGGGGAGAGAATGTGATGGGAGTTGTGACGGAGGAGGAGAACGGGGTGGAGGTGTCACAGGGAGAGACAGGAGACAAAGAGGCAGACCCAGTAGTGCTAACGGGGGAGTAGGGTACGGACTGGAGGAGCGGGATGGTGTAATTGCTGAAGGAATGGTAGATGGATTAAGGATTATGTTTAGTAATGTGGATGTGTTTACCCAGGACAAGAAAAGAGAACTGATATGTAGGTTACAGGATGAAGAGGAAAAACCTGATGTCATAGCCCTACAGGAAGTAAGACCAAAAAATGCTAGAATTGAAAGGGAACTGGTGGAATATAGTTTGGAGGGTTTTGAGTTATATGAGAGAAATGCTATTAGAGCAGAGGTTGGAAGAGGACTGTTTATTTATGTAAGAAAAGAGCTCAAGGTTAATGAGGTGGATATGAGACAGCAGTATTGTGAGTATTTGTGTATTGAAGTAAAATGTGTAAGAGGATCAATTCTAATTGCCTCTATATATAGAAGCCCAAATAATAGCAGGGGAGAGGATGATAACCTACTGAAAGCAATGGAGGAGATAGATAATAGAGAGAACAAATATAAAATTTTGATTGGAGATTTCAATTTGCCAAGGATCAACTGGGCAAATTGTACTACTCCAGCGGGACAGGGTAGCCTGGAAAATAAGTTTATAGAGAAAGTGAGAGATTGTTTTTTAACGCAACATATTGTAGAGATGACAAGATATAGAGATGGGACACAGGGGAGTGTACTTGATTTGATTTTTAGCAATGAAGAGGATATAGTGGAACATGTTAATGTGGATAGCCCTATAGGTCATAGTGACCATGCCTGTATAAGCTTTAGTTGTAACATTAAATCAGAGAGGGATAATAGAAGCAATAGAAAAATATACATGTATGATAGAGCAGATTATGAGCTGCTGAGACGGTGTTTGGACATTGACTGGGGGGAATACTTGAACGGTGAAGACGCTGAAGGAATGTGGAGGAAAATTAGAGTCAAACTGGAGAATGCTGTATCCAAAAGTGTACTAGTAAGGGAATATAAGGATAAAACAAAACTGAGGAAAAGAACTAACCCAGAATTGCCAATGAAAAGAAAGCTTTGGATATTGATTAGAAGAAAGAAACGATTGTGGGAAAGATTAAAATTGTTAAAAAAGAACAGGGGGTCTAGTATAGAGGCTAACAAAGTGGATCTGGAATGCAGACAAATAAACAATAAAATAAGGTGGGAAACAAGGAGGGGGGTGAAGGAGAGGGAGAGAGAGATAGCTAGAAATGTGAAGGATAATCCAAAAATATTCTGGAAGTACATTCAGGAAAAGTTAACAAGAAGAGTAGGGATCCCAGAGCTGGTAGGGGGGTTGAATGATGGGAGTAGAGCGGAGACTGATAAGGAGAAAGCAGAGGTGCTGGGGAAATACTTTGGGGGGGTACTAACAGTGGAGTCGGAGGATGCAGTGCCTACTATTCCCATCAAACAGGCACCGGCACTAGAACTAATAAAGTTTTCCCATGCTAGAATAAGAAGGGCTATAGAAAAAATGAACAGAAGTCACCGGGACCGGATGGGATACACCCAAGAATCATAAAGGAAGGAGGGGAGATGTTAGTAGAGCCATTGAAAATGTTATTTGAGGTATCGTTTAATACAGGACAAATCCCGATGGACTGGAGAGAGGCGAACATAACAGCTATATTTAAGAAGGGAAAGAGAAATGACCCAGGGAATTATAGACCAGTCAGTTTGACAAGTGTTGTGTGTAAACTAATGGAAACGGTAATTAGAGAAGGAATAATGGATCATATGAAGTCAAACCAACTTTTCAGTGGGAGACAGTTCGGATTCTTGCCGGGGAGGTCGACGGTACTACAGCTAATTAAGGTGGTAGATGATTGGATGCAAATTCTAGAAGATGGTGATGTAATAGACGTGATATATTGCGATTTTATGAAGGCCTTCGATAAGGTCCCACATAAAAGGTTAATAGAGAAAGTTAGAAGCTATAATATAGGGGAGAAATGTGTGAAATGGATAGAAGCCTTCCTGAAAGATCGGAGACAGAGGGTACTGGTGAATGGAATAGGCTCGGGGTGGAGGGAAATTACAAGTGGGGTACCTCAGGGATCTGTGTTGGGACCACTGCTGTTCGTTATATTTATCAACGACTTGCCTGAAGTTATAACTAATGGAAGTGAGGTATACCTGTATGCGGATGACACTAAGCTGTATAGAAGAGTGAGGAGTAAGGAAGATATGGGTTTGCTTCAAGGAGATGTGGAGGGCATGAACTGATGGTCTGAGCATTGGTTAATGCCTTTTCATCCAAAACAAAAATGCAAGTACATGCGGATTGGGACCAGCAAGATAGACAAGGTAGGATACAGTATGTATGAAGCGATGGAGGAAGTGAATGCAGAAAAGGATATAGGAGTAGTGATAGACAATAAGTTAAATTTCTCAGAACATTTAGCGGAAAAGATAAACAAAGCCAATAGAATTGTAGGGCTGATAAGGAGGACATTTGTGTCACTTGACGAAGAAATCTTCAGGAATCTCTATACAGCGCTGGTTAGGCCGCACCTGGAATATGCGAACGAGGTGTGGGCTCCATATATGGTAAAGGATATAGAAGCAGTGGAGAAAGTGCAGAGGAGAGCTAGCAAGCTGGTACCAACGTTGAAGAACGCGGGCTATGAGCAGAGGTTGAGGACACTGGGGCTTCCGACACTGGCATATAGGAGAAAGAGAGGGGATATGATAGAGACTTTTAAGATAGTGTCAGGAAAGTACGATGAGGATGTGTGTGAAGGTATCTTCTTGATGCGGGAGGGAACAAGAATGAGAGGACACTCTAAGAAAATTTACAAAGAAAGAAATAGGATTGAGAAGGCAAAGAACTCATTTTGTGATAGAGTGGTAAATGAGTGGAACGCACTGCCCCAGTATGTAGTCGATTCCGAATCAATAAGGGAGCTTGAAAGTAATCTTGATAAAGTATGGGGAAGACAAGATTTGAAGTTTGATTATAAAACAAAAATACAGAATAGTAAAAATGTTGCGTCTGCTACCGCCGCCGCCAACACCGTGAACGACCGCAGCAGTGCAAGTACTGGTACTGAGCTGGATACACAGGCATAGTTTGCCTTTTTCCAGAGGATCTACTGTAAGAAACTGTAAGAAACACAACACACACAATAACAAACATGGCGCGATGATCCTGGGGACACGTAGGTGCCTGTTACAATAGTACCCTAACTTACACATCTCCTGCAGACGTACCAATGGGGTAGTCTGTGCTAGCTAATCTAAAAACATGTTCAATACAACTCAGATGTTCAGTATACGAATGAGCAAGGACTCACTAGAACTGATCGAACGAAGAATGAAGCCGGAGCACAGTGTAACCCACCCACACGTAACGGACGCGAGAGGTGGAAGGAAGTTTAGACGCTAGAGGGCCAGCGTCAGGAATCCACTCGCAAGAAATCCACGCATTTGGGAAGCTTGAGTATAGCAATTACAGTATTAAGTTCATTTTTATTTTTTATTTTTTACGAGGTTTTTTCGTAGAGCCCAATCATAAAGACGATTCCATAAGAGAATACGTGTTGCACTTATGAAGTTGTACTCCCTGTCCTCCCGCACGGTAGATTCAAAACTGAAGACGCGGCGTTTGAAAGTTGACTATTATACTAATAGGCATATCGTCAATGATGGAGGGGCCACTATTAAATAAGAGCCATTGACGGTGGTGAACATGAAATCTCCTAAGATGGAGATTTCTGAGAAAGGAGAGATGGATAGAATGTGTTCCACTTTAAAGTTTAGAAAGTCAAAGAATTTGGGAAAGTCGGTAGAGTTAGGGGAAAGATAGACCGCACAGAAATATTTAGTATGAGAATAACATGATAGTTTGAGCCATAAAGTTGAGAATTAAGAGGAGTCAAAATCAGGAACACGAGAGCAAGTGATTTTGTTGTGCACGTATGCAAAACATCCGCCTTTGGCTTTGAAACTAGGATAGAGAAAGTAGGAGGATACAGAGAAGGGGCTGCAGGCAGTTGCTTCAGACACCTGAGGTTCAGTGATAAAAAGAAGATTAGGTTTGTAGGAGAAGAGATGGTGTTTAACAGAGGGAAAATTAGAGGAAAGGCCGCAAATGTTGCAAAATTTAATAGTAAGAGTGAAAGGCCGAGGTCCAGAGAATTTTGTGGGGTCGTCAAGGGAAGGTCGGGCGGGTGTCGGGTCATTCATGGTCACCCCTCCTGGGGACTTCGAGGCTGGGCTATTATTCATCATTACAAAATTTAATTGTGGAAGAAGGAAGTGTGGTGTGCATGCTTGTGAAGTAGATAGGAGGAGGAGGTGTTTGTGAGAGCGAGCTAGATTACTCTCAGTGTAGGTAAGGCACAAAGAAAATCAGTAAGAGAGGCCAAGCAAATGAAACAGGAGTTCCAGCAACTCCTTATCAAATGCCTATAGCCTCTCCTGGGTCCCTGTTCGATTGGTGCCTACAATCTCACCCTAGCACAATAGTCCTGAAAGGAGGATGACAAAGAGTTCGTAAGATAAGAAAGATCACCAGTATAGCATCCCTTAACCCTCCAGCCCCGGCTATTGTATTCTATAATTTCCCCGAAACCCGGGGGTTTTGGCCGAAAAACGTCTACGCCTAGGTTACCGTATCTTTGTTATTTTTCTTACAGTTTCTTACAGTAGATCCTCTGGAAAAAGGCAAACTATGCCTGTGTATCCAGCTTAGTACCAGTACTTGCACTGCTGCGGTCGTTCACGGTGTTGGCGGCGGCGGTAACAGACGCAACATTTTTACTATTCTGTATTTTTGTTTTATAATCAAACTTCAAATCTTGTCTTCCCCATGCTTTATCAAGATTACTTTCAAACTCCCTTATTGATTCGGAATCGACTACATACTGGGGCAGTGCGTTCCACTCATTTACCACTCTATCACAAAATGAGTTCTTTGCCTTCTCAAGCCTATTTCTTTCTTTGTAAATTTTCTTAGAGTGTCCTCTCGTTCTTGTTCCCTCCCGCATCAAGAAGATACTGTACCTTCACACACATCCTCATCGTACTTTCCTGACACTGTCTTAAAAGTCTCTATCATATCCCCTCTCTTTCTCCTATATGCCAGTGTCGGAAGCCCCAGTGTCCTCAACCTCTGCTCATTGCCCGCGTTCTTCAACGTTGGTACCAGCTTGCTAGCTCTCCTCTGCACTTTCTCCACTGCTTCTATATCCTTTACCATATATGGAGCCCACACCTGGTTTGCATATTCTAGGTGCGGCCTAACCAGCGCTGTATATAGATTCCTGAAGATTTCTTCGTCAAGTGACACAAATGTCCTCCTTATCAGCCCTACAATTCTATTGGCTTTGTTTATCTTTTCCGCTAAATGTTCTGAGAAATTTAACTTATTGTCTATCACTACTCCTATATCCTTTTCTGCACTCACTTCCTCCATCGCTTCATACATACTGTATCCAACCTTGTCTATCTTGCTGGTCCCAATCCGCATGTACTTGCATTTTTTTGGATGAAAAGGCATTAACCAATGCTCAGACCATCCCTTCATGCACTCCACATCTCCTTGAAGCAAACCCATATCTTCCTTACTCCTCACTCTTCTATACAGTTTAGTGTCATCCGCATACAGGTATACCTCACTTCCATTAGTTATACCTTCAGGCAAGTCGTTGATAAATATAACGAACAGCAGTGGTCCCAACACAGATCCCTGAGGTACCCCACTTGTAATTTCCCTCCACCCCGAGCCTATTCCATTCACCAGTACCCTCTGTCTCCGATCTTTCAGGAAGGCTTCTATCCATTTCACACATTTCTCCCCTATATTATAGCTTCTAACTTTCTCTATTAACCTTTTATGTGGGACCTTATCGAAGGCCTTCATAAAATCGCAATATACCACGTCTATTACATCACCATCTTCTAGAATTTGCATCCAATCATCTACCACCTTAATTAGCTGTAGTACCGTCGACCTCCCCGGTAAGAATCCGAACTGTCTCCCACTGAAAAGTTGGTTTGACTTCATATGATCCATTATTCCTTCTCTAATTACCGTTTCCATTAGTTTACACACAACACTTGTCAAACTGACTGGTCTATAATTCCCTGGGTCATTTCTCTTTCACTTCTTAAATATAGCTGTTATGTTCGCCTCTCTCCAGTCCATCGGGATTTGTCCTGTATTAAACGATACCTCAAATAACATTTTCAATGGCTCTACTAACATCTCCCCTCCTTCCTTTATGATTCTTGGGTGTATCCCATCCGGTCCCGGTGACTTACTTCTGTTAATTTTTTCTATAGCCCTTCTTATTCTAGCATGGGAAAACTCTATTAGTTCTAGTGCCGGTGCCTGTTTGATGGGAATAGTAGGCACTGCATCCTCCGACTCCACTGTTAGTACCCCCCCAAAGTATTTCCCCAGCACCTCTGCTTTCTCCTTATCAGTCTCCGCTCTACTCCCATCATTCAACCCCCCCACCAGCTCTGGGATCCCTACTGTTCTTGTTAACTTTTCCTGAATGTACTTCCAGAATATTTTTGGATTATCCTTCACATTTCTAGCTATCTCTCTCTCCCTCTCCTTCACCCCCCTCCTTGTTTCCCACCTTATTTTATTGTTTATTTGTCTGCGTTCCAGATCCACTTCCTTAGCCTCTATACTAGACCCCCTGTTCTTTTTTAACAATTTTAATCTTTCCCACAATCGTTTCTTTCTTCTAATCAATATCCAAAGCTTTTTTCATTGGCAATTCTGGGTTAGTTCTTTTCCTCAATTTTGTTTTATCCTTATATTCCCTTACTGGTACACTTTTGGATACAGCATTCTCCAGTTTGACTCTAATTTTCCTCCACATTCCTTCAGCGTCTTCACCGTTCAAATATTCCCCCAGTCAATGTCCAAACACCGTCTCAACAGCTCATAATCTGCTCTATCATACATGTATATTTTTCTATTGCTTCTATTATCCCTCTCTGATTTAATGTTACAACTAAAGCTTATACAGGCATGGTCACTACGACCTATAGGGCTATCCACATTAACATGTTCCACTATATCCTCTTCATTGCTAAAAATCAAATCAAGTACACTCCCCTGCGTCCCATCTCTATATCTTGTCATCTCTACAATATGTTGCGTTAAAAAACAATCTCTCACTTTCTCTATAAACTTATTTTCCAGGCTACCCTGTCCCGCTGGAGTAGTACAATTTGCCCAGTTGATCCTTGGCAAATTGAAATCTCCAATCAAAATTTTATATTTGTTCTCTCTATTATCTATCTCCTCCATTGCTTTCAGTAGGTTATCATCCTCTCCCCTGCTATTATTTGGGCTTCTATATATAGAGGCAATTAGAATTGATCCTCTTACACATTTTACTTCAATACACAAATACTCACAATACTGCTGTCTCATATCCACCTCATTAACCTTGAGCTCTTTTCTTACATAAATAAACAGTCCTCTACCAACCTCTGCTCTAATAGCATTTCTCTCATATAACTCAAAACCCTCCAAACTATATTCCACCAGTTCCCTTTCAATTCTAACATTTTTTGGTCTCACTTCCTGTAGGGCTATGACATCAGGTTTTTCCTCTTCATCCTGCAACCTACATATCAGTTCTCTTTTCTTGTCCTGGGTAAACACATCCACATTACTAAACATAATCCTTAATCCATCTACCATTCCTTCAGCAATTACACCATCCCGCTCCTCCAGTCCGTACCCTACTCCCCTGTTAGCACTACTGGGTCTGCCTCTTTGTCTCCTGTCTCTCCCTGTGACACCTCCACCCCGTTCTCCTCCTCCGTCACAACTCTCATCACATTCTCTCCCCTCCCTGATCTCCCTCTCCTCTCTACTCTTATAAACCACTTCCTCACTTTTCCGTCCCTCACTCTCCAGTAAAAATTTCTCTTATCCTCCTCATCCAACTTTCCATTATTTTCATCAGCCTTTTCTTGTAATTCCTTAATTTTTTCCTTTGTTCTATACTCAAATCCTTCTTTAGTCTTATGTGTTTCAGTTTATCATTTGTATTTAGCCTCCAACTAAAATTTGCCACAGTCTCCGCCACTACCCTAGTTTTAAACTGTACCCTTATAGGTCTCATCTCTCCCCTTTTATATCTACCTATCCTACTGACCTCCTCCACCTGCCCTTCCCATCCATATTCGTCCTCATCCACACCTTTCAAGACCTCCTTCACTGTCTCCATATCCCTCACTTTTCTCACTCCATTATCATTCATATGAGTCTCTATATCTCCATACAAGATTACACCCCTATCCCGTCCATGGCCTCCCTCACGACACTCTCCTTGTTCTTCATGACCCCTACAACTGCACTCTCAAAACTTTTTTTGGTCATATTCATTTCTTCCTTTTGCTCTTTCATAATATCCTCCAAATCCTTGACTTTTTGTTTACCTACCACCGTCCATGCAGTCGACTCCTTTACTTCCGTGAAACGTCCTTCGTATTCCTTCAGCTGCTCCTTCAATGCCATATTCTCTGCTCCCAGTTCATCTACCCTTTTCAATACCATCTCTAGGCTCTCATTAACTTCCAAAATAGGCCTGCATTCACTTCCTTCGCTAGGCCTATTCCCTTCCCCACCTGTCACACCACACATTACACACAGTGCCTTAACTTTCTCACCAATATCCCCCTTCCATTTCTCCATATCACTCATCCACTTTTCCAAATCCTTCACAACAATACTAACCTCTTCTAACTTCTTATCTGTGCTCTTAAATCCCCGAAAACGTTGTAACCTTCCTTCCGCCTCCGTCATACCCGAAATTCCCTCTGCTATGTTTGTTTACAAACTCAACAACTCACAACCCTACCGCTGTCCCATCACTACACACTCTTATTACACTATATATTACCCCTCCACCACACCAATATATCCTCCAAACACTTCACTAAATCCTTCCTCTTCTTGTTAGCCCCGTATGTACTCGATATCCGTGAATTAATTGTCCATTCCCATAACATATGCCGGAGCCTCAAACTTGCGTCCGCCTTCCGCCATGGTGTGCCGCCAATATTTTGACTGCTTCCGCATTCCCGCGCATCCCCAAGCATAGATGTGTTTCGTACCTGTAGAATGGCGTTGAGTAGAGCTCTCAACTGACTCAGTTGTGATGATGATTTCCGTGGAGAGAACTTTGTGGCGATATCAGCCACTTATCACTACTTAACAATAACACACAGCCACACACGAACAAGGACGCCTCTCCTTCTTGTGGTCGTAGATGCGCGGCGTCGGTCCAACCGGCTGTTGTTTACATGCGTCGGACGGACGCCTCGCACACCAAGCTTACAGGCTTCAAAGCTGCTGGAGCCTCAGAGCCCTACCGGGTTCCGCGGGGAGTATTTGTTATGGGTTTCTCAGAGCCCAACCGGGTCTGGTGGGTTAAAGGTGGTGGTGCATGGGTTGAGATAACTATGGAATAATAATCGCCAACCTGCACATAATTAACTTGCAAAATGCAATGGCACTGAAATAAATATTAACAATGGTATAATGGATTTTGTGGATCGTCTACACCGGACCTGGAGCTCTTGTGAACATTAGGAGACAATGCCTTCTCACCGATCTTGGACTCTTTTTGTCTGTTTTCCAATTTTTTAAATCTATAGGGCTATGGTACTAAATAACCCAATTAGTCAAACTTGACTTTATTTAGATTTGGATAGAGTAGGAATTGATATGTTAGGTTTTTTAGTAAAGTTTTATAATGATATATAACATCAGGACTTTGAGACAAATATCCAGTGTCATGTTATAGCAAGGTGTTAAACTTTACTAACTTTATTGCTGGCGTAGGGTATGGTGATGTCAGAGCCTGGTGGTGGGACAGGGGCCTTGTAGGCACTCTGGAGGCAGGCTGTCAGGTCATTGGTCCGGTCATTGTTCATCAAATCCGCAAGGTGGTTTAACAGTCTATAGGGGAAACATGAAAATGTAATCATATTGTTAATCAATGTTTATAAAAAAATAGTAAACTCTCAAATGCTTAGATAACAATAAAACTCCTTGTCAACAGCCTATTGGGCAAAATCCCTAATATGGCTGGATGTAGACATAGGCATAAAGCCTTATATTCCTCAAATAATGCTATTGTAATAACCAATAAACAGTAGTGGTCATAAATACTTATATATCTCCTAATGATAATAAACAGGATGGTAAGCGATAACTTATTAATCCTAGTTATTTTAACTTTGTGACTCAAGAAGATTATAAAATAGCTTGGCAGTGTATCATAATTGTTCCTCCAATAATTGTCCAGAAATTCCTGCCTACGACTGTACATCCATGATAGCCTGGCTTAACATGTGCATACCCCATAATAGTTCTTCAAAGAGGCAGAATCAGCAAAATGAGATCCAAGAGTTGCCATAAAAGTTTACTGTAGTAAAGAAGATTAATCATACTTTTTTCAAGGCCTTGAAGCATACCTAAAGTGTAAACATTCTTCCCCATATGACAGAATTATCTGTATCACAATCAACAGCAGTACATGAATACCAGGTACATACAATATACAGTATACATACAGTAAAGACGGAGTTATTCAAAAGAAGTACGGTTTCTATCGTGGAACACGATAATCAGTGTTAATTGGGGCCACTTTTTATGAATAGAAAATGAGGTTACTGAGGGAACCACTTTCCCTTGTTTACTTGTCTGTTGTTGTTGTTGTTCCCCAAGCTGCCTGGCCGAACAGCCCCAAGGCCCCGAGCAATTCCAAGGCCATAACCGAGTGCCCCCACAGAACCCTCCCCGCCGACCACAATAAAGCCTGGGTGACCGAAGCCACTCCATGGCGGGGGGCTGAGGGGAAACCAAAGCCCCACCCAGGGCCCTGTGCCCCTCAGCAATTAAGAAGAGAAAGTTGAGGGGCAAGGGAAATATGTGATGCTTTGGCTTCCAATCTTGGTAGATTGGGAGGTCAATCCACGGAAGAGACGCCGTCACTTGAGATCTAGAAAATATATAAGTTAAAGGAAAAGTCAGAGTAAGCTATGGGTATGGCAGAGATTGCTCAGCTCTCTGTCTGTAGGTATATATTACTAATTGCGGTCATATTGGGAGGCTTGACGACCTCCCTCCAAACCAAATAAGGAAAACCTCTTATTTGGTAGTAGCCTTGTAGTATCCAACGTAGTGCTATATACAATTGTATAATTCCGCTCCGCTCTGGGAGCGGCCAAATTATCAAAACCACTATAACGCGATTAATAAATATCTTTTAAGAGTTGCATCTTCATTCTCTACTAGGTACGTTGTACATAGTTCGAGGCCACTAGTTTAAAGAAAAACGAAGATATGGGTGAGACAAGAAAAGAGAAAGTTGAAAATGTTTCCATCTGCGATCTAGGCTCCTTACGACGCCTTCGTGAACTCACCGCACAAAACAACAAGGCTTATTAGATCATCATTCTTACAGTTTCTTACAGTTTCTTACAGTTTCTTCTTACAGTAGATCCTCTGGAAAAAGGCAAACTAGGCCTGTGTATCCAGCTCAGTACCAGTACTTGCACTGCTGCGGTCGTTCACGGTGTTGGCGGCGGCGGTAGCAGACGCAAAATTTTTACTATTCTGTATTTTTGTTTTATAATCAAACTTCAAATCTTGTCTTCCCCATGCTTTATCAAGATTACTTTCAAACTCCCTTATTGATTCGGAATCGACTACATACTGGGGCAGTGCGTTCCACTCATTTACCATTTACCATTTAGGGGCAAGGAACATCCATATTTTCAAGAAAAAATTGGATAAAAAGTAGACTGAGAGACGGGACAACACGAGCTAAGCTCAACTCCTGTAAACTACAATTAGGTAAATACAATTAGGTAAATACTCTATCACAAAATGAGTTCTTTGCCTTCTCAAGCCTATGTCTTTCTTTGTAAATTTTCTTAGAGTGTCCTCTCGTTCTTGTTCCCTCCCGCATCAAGAAGATACCTTCACACACATCCTCATCGTACTTTCCTGACACTATCTTAAAAGTCTCTATCATATCCCCTCTCTTTCTCCTATATGCCAGTGTCGGAAGCCCCAGTGTCCTCAACCTCTGCTCATAGCCCGCGTTCTTCAACGTTGATACCAGCTTGCTAGCTCTCCTCTGCACTTTCTCCACTGCTTCTATATCCTTTACCATATATGGAGCCCACACCTGGTTCGCATATTCCAGGTGCGGCCTAACCAGCGCTGTATAGAGATTCCTGAAGATTTCTTCGTCAAGTGACACAAATGTCCTCCTTATCAGCCCTACAATTCTATTGGCTTTGTTTATCTTTTCCGCTAAATGTTCTGAGAAATTTAACTTATTGTCTATCACTACTCCTATATCCTTTTCTGCATTCACTTCCTCCATCGCTTCATACATACTGTATCCTACCTTGTCTATCTTGCTGGTCCCAATCCGCATGTACTGGCATTTTTTTGGATGAAAAGGCATTAACCAATGCTCAGACCATCCCTTCATGCTCTCCACATCTCCTTGAAGCAAACCCATATCTTCCTTACTCCTCACTCTTCTATACAGCTTAGTGTCATCCGCATACAGGTACAGGTATACCTCACTTCCATTAGTTATAACTTCAGGCAAGTCGTTGATAAATATAACGAACAGCAGTGGTCCCAACACAGATCCCTGAGGTACCCCACTTGTAATTTCCCTCCACCCCGAGCCTATTCCATTCACCAGTACCCTCTGTCTCCGATCTTTCAGGAAGGCTTCTATCCATTTCACACATTTCTCCCCTATATTATAGCTTCTAACTTTCTCTATTAACCTTTTATGTGGGACCTTATCGAAGGCCTTCATAAAATCGCAATATATCACGTCTATTACATCACCATCTTCTAGAATTTGCATCCAATCATCTACCACCTTAATTAGCTGTAGTACCGTCGACCTCCCCGGCAAGAATCCGAACTGTCTCCCACTGAAAAGTTGGTTTGACTTCATATGATCCATTATTCCTTCTCTAATTACCATTTCCATTAGTTTACACATAACACTTGTCAAACTGACTGGTCTATAATTCCCTGGGTCATTTCTCTTTCACTTCTTAAATATAGCTGTTATGTTCGCCTCTCTCCAGTCTATCGGGATTTGTCCTGTATTAAACGATACCTCAAATAACATTTTCAATGGCTCTACTAACATCTCCCCTCCTTCCTTTATGATTCTTGGGTGTATCCCATCCGGTCCCGGTGACTTACTTCTGTTCATTTTTTCTATAGCCCTTCTTATTCTAGCATGGGAAAACTCTATTAGTTCTAGTGCCGGTGCCTGTTTGATGGGAATAGTAGGCACTGCATCCTCCGACTCCACTGTTAGTACCCCCCCAAAGTATTTCCCCAGCACCTCTGCTTTCTCCTTATCAGTCTCCGCTCTACTCCCACCATTCAACCCCCCTACCAGCTCTGGGATCCCTACTGTTCTTGTTAACTTTTCCTGAATGTACTTCCAGAATATTTTTGGATTATCCTTCACATTTCTAGCTATCTCTCTCTCCCTCTCCTTCACCCCCCTCCTTGTTTCCCACCTTATTTTATTGTTTATTTGTCTGCGTTCCAGATCCACTTCTTTAGCTTCTATACTAGACCCCCTGTTCTTTTTTAACAATTTTAATCTTTCCCACAATCGTTTCTTTCTTCTAATCAATATCCAAAGCTTTCTTTTCATTGGCAATTCTGGGTTAGTTCTTTTCCTCAATTTTGTTTTATCCTTATATTCCTTACTGGTACACTTTTGGATACAGCATTCTCCAGTTTGACTCTAATTTTCCTCCACATTCCTTCAGCGTCTTCACCGTTCAAGTATTCCCCCCAGTCAATGTCCAAACACCTTCTCAGTAGCTCATAATCTGCTCTATCATACATTTATATTTTTCTATTGCTTCTATTATCCCTCTCTGATTTAATGTTACAACTAAAGCTTATACAGGCATGGTCACTACGACCTATAGGGCTATCCACATTGACATGTTCCACTATATCCTCTTCATTGCTAAAAATCAAATCAAGTACACTCCCCTGCGTCCCATCTCTATATCTTGTCATCTCTACAATATGTTGCATTAAAAAACATTCTCTCACTTTCTCTATAAACTTATTTTCCAGGCTACCCTGTCCCGCTGGAGTAGTACAATTTGCCCAGTTGATCCTTGGCAAATTGAAATCTCCAATCAAAATTTTATATTTGTTCTCTCTATTATCTATCTCCTCCATTGCTTTCAGTAGGTTATCATCCTCTCCCCTGCTATTATTTGGGCTTCTATATATAGAGGCAATTAGAATTGATCCTCTTGCACATTTTACTTCAATACACAAATACTCACAATACTGCTGTCTCATATCCACCTCATTAACCTTGAGCTCTTTTCTTACATAAATAAACAGTCCTCTTCCGACCTCTGCTCTAATAGCATTCCTCTCATATAACTCAAAACCCTCCAAACTATATTCCACCAGTTCCCTTTCAATTCTAGCATTTTTTGGTCTTACTTCCTGTAGGGCTATGACATCAGTTTTTTCCTCTTCATCCTGCAACCTGCATATCAGTTCTCTTTTCTTGTCCTGGGTAAACACATCCACATTACTAAACATAATCCTTAATCCATCTACCATTCCTTCAGCAATTACACCATCCCGCTCCTCCAGTCCGTACCCTACTCCCCCGTTAGCACTACTGGGTCTGCCTCTTTGTCTCCTGTCTCTCCCTGTGACACCTCCACCCCGTTCTCCTCCTCCGTCACAACTCCCATCACATTCTCTTCCCTCCCTGATCTCCCCCTCCCTTCTACTCTTATTGGGAGGTTTAACGACCCTCCCAATACCAAATGAGGTAAACCTCCTATTTGGTCGTAGCCTCGGAGTATCCAACGTAGAGCTATATACTTATCGTATAATTCTGCTCCGCTCTAGAGCGGGCAATTATCGAAATCACTAGCGCGATAAAACGATAACATCTAGAGTAGCACCTTACTCTCTCTACTAGGTACGTTGTACATACTTTGGAGGCCAGTATTTGAAAAGGAAAATAAGAAAATATTGATGAGAAAGAAGAGAAAATTACAGAATTTTAGGCCATCCTATCTGGCTCCTTCAGCCGTCTTGACGGATCCACCCCACTACCCGACAGGGTTCATTGGGCATTCCCGGTATCAAGTTACAAGAGACAAGATTGGATGGGCAGAGGTACGGCGCGAGGGCGGGATACTATGACGTTGGATACTCCGAGGCTACGACCAAATAGGAGGTTTACCTCATTTGGTATTGGGAGGGTCGTTAAACCTCCCAATTTAGTAGTAGCCTCTACGTTCCAACGTAGAGCTAGAGTACCAAATTGGAGGTGGACATACAAGCTGAAAACACAAACTTTAGCCCTTAGGAAATATCAGGACCATGGAAAGACCGACATAAACAAGAGAGTTTATAGAAAGAGTGTACTGACAGGTGCATATCAAGAGAGGTCAAGTACAGTCAAGTCTTACGCCATGGGATAACTAACCTAAGACAAAGAATGCTGCATTTCATCATAAAATATGAAGTCCAGGATGCTTCCCCCCCCCCCCCCCCCCCTCCTTCCGGACGAAGGCAGGAAGACCCAGAATGTAATGAGTAAATACGGACATACGTTGAAGAGGAGGACCGTACAGGGGGTGACGAGAAAAGACATGAGCATACACAGCGACCAGCACTGAAAGCCATGAGAAGAGTTCAGTGGTATGAGGCCAAGACCCACCAACAGAACGTAGTATACTTTAAGACGAGAAATTACATCAAAACCTTAACCTAGTTATTAATCCTTTAACGTAGGTGCAAGTATGGGTATAGTGCAATACAACCCCCCCCCCCCCCCCCCCAATAAAAGAAGAACAAGAAGGGAGAAGGATAAGAGACAGAAGGAACGCTGCAGGTAGACCCTGAGTGAACCTGCTGGCCCAACGCACGACAAGGACATCCCGGCCTGCCTTGAGAGGAGGAGACAAACGTGGTGGGGGAAGACCAAAGCCCCGTGTCGGCAACGTTCGGCCGAGAAAGATTATGTAAAATCTGAACGTAGCAGCGTACGAACGGACAACATGAGCTGCATCCAGAACGTAAGGGTTACTGGCCCGAAACTACCGACACAGGCGAAGTCCCACAGCACGTCGACCTAGTCTCCTACAGGTCGTAGGCGCCACCCGGAAAGGCAACCCCGACACTGGCCTGGTCGAGTACACATACGGATGCAGGGTTTGAACCGGGCATAACAGATGATGAACCCTACCATGTTCGATAGCAGGTACAGGAAAAGCTTAAAAACGGGAGTGGCGCGTACGGTTGTAGCAACCAAACGAACAGACGGAGCCAAAGTAACTGACGCAAGGACGGGAGAACGATGGAAGGAATGTCGGTCCCTAGACCTGGCAGTCATCTCCGGGGACTCCGTCACCCGTCGCCAAAGCCATAAAGAACAATGTCATGTCACGGAAGTGTCCAGGCGTGGGGTAATGAGCGTAAGAGGCAGACGAGAGCAGTGGGAGAGCCTCCGCCAGAAACCACTGAGGAGGAAGCTGACGCAGCGTCGGACGAAGCATAAAGCAGGAACGCAAAAAGAACCCAAGTCCTGGGGAGGAACGACCAACCCTGTGAAAGTCTCAAACGGTACCCGAATGGCCGACAGGCGGATCGTAAGAGTGGTGCAGATGTTGGGACGCTTCTCAATATGAACCAATGGAGGTAGTGAAACACGAACGCCACCGATGGTCGCGTCCGTGATGGGTAGGCAACCAAGAAGGAAAACTGGGTCAGTGAGAGCCGTAAGTCTGCCATGGAAAATGAATCCAGGGGAGAGGATTTGACATTCAAAGATCGACTAAACTTAGGCAATCACCCAGCCTCACAATATCCACGATGTGAAGGCGAACGATGTCCCTAGCACACCAATCGATACCAAGTGGAAATCGGAGATCGCTAGGGGAACTGGACTCAGGTACCACCGCTTCAGCCGAGCGGACCAGGCTTGGGCCGGCCGGATAGGCGTGACAACCAAACAAAGCACTGGTACCCTCTCAGCCTGTGGAGGACTTAGCACATCAAAAAGGGTGCCGGTTGGTGGAACACACATAAATCGACCGCCACCTGCGCCAGTCCTTGCTGAACGCACCCAGTACCTCCGCCGGAGGAGGAATCCAGCGGTACAGGAACACAGGCAACCCGGTCACCTCGCATGAGGCGAACCAGGCCACCTGTGGAACACTCCAGGAGGCCGCTAGGTCGTCGAACACGGTGTGATGGGAATACCATACTACCCGGGCGCTCTGTCCTTTCGACAGAGCATCCGCCCATAGGGCGGCAGGCCCGGGCAGGGAGGTTGCATGCAGTGGGACGGGCTCCGGAGCCTCGTCTAGTCACATGGAGGGCATGAACCGGACGTAGGAGTCGGGAATCGTCGGCGATATGGGGAAGGAGAGCGACGTCACACCGTCGTTTCGGCGTCCCCGGAAACCGCGAGGACGCCCGAACGAGGCACCGGAGGAAAGGCGGCCTGGCACCACGGAGACAGCAGAGGTAAGGGGACACATGGCGCGTACCCCTCCGTCGTACGAAGTGTGGAAACCAATGGAAGTGGTCCTTGACATAGAGAGCAATTCCCGACTACATAGGGCAGAGGCGAGACCGTGCCTCATCCGTGTCCGGGGAAGGAGGACGAGACACAAAGGACAATATCCACGAGCCACGACCTATACCTCCGAGGGTGAAAACCATCGCGGCAGTAGCATGAGATAAGGGGAGGACACTCTCTACATCCAACTGGCATGGCAGGACGGACACACCCACGGTGTGCGCAGGAAGGAAGTGATATCCTCCTTGCAATCGGAAAGGAAAAAGATACTGCCGTCCCAAGTAGAAGCACAGGAATTGTGTGTAAGCACAATATTGTGAAAAAACGTTGATTCCGTGACAGGAGATGACCCCCTTCCCTTGTGTAGGAAGGAAAGGACGAAAAAGGGGGACCCTACGAACGGAGGGCCATACAGGAGGATAATTCATGGGTGCACAAATACTGGAAGAAAACTCCCGAAAATTAACAGGCACAAGGGCCGAAGGACGCACAAAAGTGCTCACTACACCTCGAAAATGGAGTACCTTTCATGAAAGTGAGTATCCCCCCCCGCCCTGTGCAAGGCGAGGGGTGAAGAGGGACCCCCCATGCGGAGGGTCAGGGAGAGACCAGGAGAACCAGCATGAGCAAGAACCCCGAAAAAACCCCGGTCAGAAAAGACCAAGGGGCAGGTGCAAATCCCCAGAAGGAAGGCATGAAAGCCTAATAATGGAAGAGGATAATAAGAATACCCAAAGGGTGAAGGCACTGAAGAGGAGAAGACGCCACTTCTCCACTCTACCATCAGAGTAGAGTGGGAGCACAGTCTGAGAAAAAAGAGAAGTCTGTGAACCACTGCAACGGAGTCCCTAACCAGAGGGAAAGCAAAGCACCCTAGCACCGACCCAGAGTGGAGTGGTCCAGAATGGGCCCCTCCGCTCCGGGGCGGAAACCCGCTCTGGAGCGGAAAGTAGGAGGAAGGGCCCTCCCCTGGAGCGGAAATGGAAGCAGCGCACCAGAGTGGAGAGCGTTGCACGCTGCAGGAGCGGCCCAGGGGGCCGAGGGAGGCAATGGAGCGAGATGGTGCCAGTAGGAAGATGAAGGACCTAGCCTAGGGAGGCAAGGGAGCGAGACGGAGCCAGTAGGAAGATGAATGACTGCAACAGTAGTAAGATGAATGACCGCAACGGAGGGCCCATCCAGAGGCAAGGCAAAGTCCACCGAGAACCGACCCAGAATGGAGGGGGCCCCGAACGGCCCGCTCCGCGCTGGGGCGGGAATCCCGCTCTAGAGCAGAAAGTAAGCTCCGCTCCAGAGCGGAGAGCGGCACAGGACAGGTGAGGAACCGGGAGGGTGTCAGGAGAAGTATGGAAGAGAACTGGCCAAGAGCGGGAGGGCAATCGGTACTAAATAGGACAAGAATTGCTCACAAGGTGATACAAGCATAAAACTTTCCACAATAGTTCACAAAGACCTATTTTACAATTTCAGGGCAGGAGCCACCGAGATTTCAGTGTTGCATAGCAACGGTTGCTAGGCAAATCATTTTCCTTAGCAACCGGCAGCAACAATGCAGTTTCTGGAAAACTGTGAGGTGCTATGGTTTTTTCTCAACTCCTTGTTCTAAAAAACATGTAGCATTGCATTTGGAGATCATATACAAGAATTATGTGGCATAAAATCCAATTTAGGGCAAGTCAGGCTATAAAAATGCCACTCCTAAAGCTTCAGACACTGTTGTCACAGTCACTTTTGCATTTGCAGTAGGCTGTGCATTTTAGATGCGCATCAACACATTTGCAGTCTGTGCATCCTCCTCGGCAAGAACACTTCAGTAGTTCTGGGCAGGTTGCACTGGCTTCGGGCAAGTTAGACCACAGAGGCCTCCACTTTTCTGGGCAAGTCCATCCCCACTCACTTGGAGAGGGCAACTGTCGTTCTGGCACCGTGGTGCAGCCCCAGTGGTGCCCACCTTGTAGTACTGCCCTCTTCATGTGTTGCTGTAGAGCAGCCTTGGTTGGAGGTAGACATGATATCTGATGTCCTTTGTGGATGAACAGATTCTTTCTGACTTCATTGATGGAACGAGAAGTTGCTGTCCTGTCATAGAGTCGAATGGTAAAGTACTCCAGAGAAGCCTCAGTCGCTTCACCAATTTGTTCAGGTGCATTGTGCAGCTCATAGAATGTCGCAGTAAATTCATCATGTGCCTCCCACACTTTCCATGCAGTCTTCTTTCCCACCTGGACCAGATGGGACACGGTATCACAACCTGTATAAGCATGGAACACAGGCAGTGCCAAGGATATTTCTGTGCCAAGTGAAGCACATATTTCATGAGCTGGGATGTACCTAAAGTCCTTTCCACAACCAAAGGCAATCCAGAGTTCTATCTGCTGTCTCTGAGCCAGCTGCTGTACGACTGCCACTGCCAATACTACCACGTCAGTGTCCACAGTTCGAACAAGGATCTTGTGGAAGCCCTGCATAACAGCATCACTGACATGCACCATGATCCTCGAGTCTGCCTCCTCATGGTTGCAGGGAGCAATGTTGCTGGTGTCTCGTGTAGGTAAGCATAGCACATTGGCACCATCAGTAACAATGAGAGTCTGGTCTCCTGATGCATTTTCCAGCAGTTCCTTGTTCAGGAATGTAAACAGGTCTGTCTTGTTGTTGGCCAAGCGAAGGAACTGCTGCCAGTTCTTTGGTGTTGGGCTAGACGCCCCAACTCGTCTGCGCTGAATAGGACCAGTGACACGTTGTTCTCTTGTCTGTGACTTGAGGCTGTTATTGAAGTACTGGTCCCAGACAACATCCACTCTCAGAGCCTGACTTTGAGCATTGTTTATGTATGGAAGAAAGACCTTGGCAGCATAGTCTCCAAATGTCTTGCAGCCCTCAGGTCTAAGAAAGTGAACAAGTGCCGCACCATCCATGATTCGCACTTCAGTCTCTGGTGTCACATCATTTGATGACCCTACTTTCTTTTCAAGACATTCTATGAGATCAGACTTCTTCCCTGGACGTAGCTGCCCATAGGCAGACAGAGATGGAGGAAATGGGAGGTTTTCATGATTGAAGAAATTGTTCAAGTCACCTTTCCTTGTCTGACATGCAACATACAGACTTGCAAACAGCGAAGATTCACTTTTGAGGAGACTGACTTTGTCCCCTGATTTGTTTGATCGTTTGCCTTGGACATTGAACAGTACCACCTTGTTCCTGGTAATTGTTGCTGTGATTGGCTTAGTATTTGTTCTGAGCCGCTCTTCCACAAATGTTGCATACTGCTCCTGACCCTTTGATGCGAGAGTGGTTAGACACTCGACTGACTGCTCATCCATGATGTCCTTTGTATGGACTTAATTTTGCAAGAAGATTTTCATCTTGTAGATCATGTGCGCATTTCCTCACACAAAAATCTAGTTGAAATGTACAGACTTCGCGGAGGTTCTCCTTTGTTTGCTGCTGGGAACAAAAGAAGCATTTGGGACAATTGCTGCCAACTGTTCCACTTGAGGCAGTATCACCACCACTGCTAGTGCTACGTGTGAAAATTCGTTTTGAAGCAGTCCCATCTTCCTCAGACTTGTGCTTTCGTTTTGCGCGTTCCAGTTTGGTATGTGAAAACTTGTGAAAACTTGTGATAACAAGATTTGTGCCACTTTGCATTCTGTTCTTTCAATGTTAATTGAATACCATTCCCATGGTCAAGTCGTGCCAGATTGATTTTGATTGGCATTGAGTCAAGGTTACTAAACTGTGTGATGTTGTCTACTATGGTTTCATAGCCTCTGTCAGTTGGTGATATGAGAGACTCTTTGGTGTCCAGTTGACAAAAAACACAGATAGTCCAATCAGTTGCTTGAACAGATGAAGATGAGGCACTGGCCATTTCTGTGAATATTCAGTACGTCTTGACTATCACTGTGCGCAGATCAAATATATCAAACTTGCTGAAACTGGAAACAAAATATGATTAAGGCCGAGGGTTTATCCTTTTACCACCTTTATCAAATACATCTGTTGCACACATTCCTTTATGGGATACAACTAGGTTCAGTTTCCCTACACCTAGCCCGATCGTTCATCCAGTGCCATTTAAGTCCCGTGCGATCTGTACACCTTCCGGGTAATTCTTAAGCCCCGTTACCCTTGGCTTGGCTCTCCCGCGCTGGCACATCCTGTCAATTCAGGCGCGGCTATCTAACTACATCTACCAACTACAAACTACAGTTTAGTAGCTAGTGGATTTGGGGCTGTTAGATAGCATTTGGGACACTGATCTAGATATACTAGTACTTATTAAAGTACTAGTATATCTAGATCAGCTGGCACTGAACCCCATGCTGAGTTACACAGCAGTGATGTCACCAGTGTGCCCTGGTTGTGTGCTGACATTCACTCTATTATATAGATATATATGCTTTTATACATCTTTTGAACCATTTTAGGAGTGAATATAGGAAAATAAATAAAAGTACAAAGTCATAACACTTCATAGTAGTTCAGAAACTGCATCGTTGCTGCCGGTTGCTAAGGAAAATGCTTTGCCTAGCAACCGTTGCTATGCAATACAGAAATCTCGGTGGCTCCTGCTCTGAAATTGTAAAGTAGGTCCGTGTGAACATTTCCGGGAAGTTTCATGCTTGTATCACCTTGTGAGCAATTCTTGCACCCATTTCCTTGAAATTTCCCTTTCCATTTAAAAGGGAAAACACCCAAGAGGTCTGTCAGAATAGACGCGCAGGACAGCTGACGTGGAAGCATCCACGGAAATAAAAAGACAGTCACCGCTCCAGAGCGGAGGCGCCACACCAGGGAGGAGCGGGCGGAGGGTAGCCAAACGTCAGAGGCCCGTAGGTACCAGTAAAGGTGAAAGGCCAGGAACATCCAAGAGGCCCAAAAGAATCGTCTAGGACGATAGCCGACGTGGGAACCTCCCTGGGTAAAAACAACAGAGATGTACATCCAAGCGTCCCAACTGAATGGTCTAGCATCACAGCTGACGTGGGAGCGTCCGGGGGCAAAGAACAGAGGCAAAGCATAGGCCCGACCGAGAGGAGGAGAGAACCCACCCTAGGGCGGAACGGGCCCCGTGAGGCCCTAGCCCAGACGCCAGAGGGCCGGAATAAAAACATTCCCAACGGAAGTGGAGAGGCCGAAAGGGTCCCGCTCAGCAAAGCCAAAGACACCGTTGAAGGACGGCAGGCAGATTGCAGTAATAAAGGGAGCGGTCGTATAAGAGAATGTGTCTAGTCATAGGACCGACCAGGAGCGGGAGTCATCCACGCACCAGGGCGGAGCGAGCTGGTACAGCCCGCCCGAGAGACCTGCGGCACCCCGGGGAGGGCGGTAGGAAAAAGACATCCCAAGGTATTGGTGAGCACAATGGAGGTTAAGACCGTGCCTCAGGAACCTCAAGGTAGGGGAGAGCTCAATGTAGGTGAAGACTGTGCCCGAGGAACCGCAAGGTATGAGCGAGGGCAAAAGAGGAGAAGACAGTGTCTCAGGAACTCAAGGTATAGGTGAGCTCAATGTAGGTTAAGACCGTGTCGCAGGAACCTCAAGGTATAGGGGAGCTCAATGTAGGTTAAGACGGCGCCTCAGGAACCTCAAGGGAGTGGTGAGGTCAATAGAGGTGAAGACTGCGGCTCAGGAACTCAAGGTATTGGCGAGGGCAATGGAGGGTAAGACTGTGTCTCAGGAGCTGGAAGCAGACGAAAACCGGTGCCCTGCAAGAAGGTTTAGTAAACCGGAGACAGGCAAGCAAGAGCAAGCCTAGGAGGCAAGAGTGTCGAACAACCAAAATGCAAGGTTGAAGCACAGGAGGAAAGGGAGGAGGACGCTCCAAGCCTCCCGCCATCAGTGCAAGCATCCCGTGCAGGGAGGCAAACCGTGCAGCGGTAGCCTCCTCAGCCCTAACAAGGGCCTCCTGGATGGCCCGAAGAGGAAGGACCCATCCAGGGTCTACGGTCGGCGACGAGGAAGATGAAGAGATGGTCCGGCGATGGTTCCTACGGCTGGGCGACCGACGAGGCGACGGAGTACAGTAGAAAGACCCCCGTGGCGAGGCCTCAACCACTACGTCATCGGACACTTCATCGCTCCCGCCACTCAGTCCCACGAGGTCACAGGCAGCCCCCACCTGACCAGACCCTAAAACCCCCACACTGGCGCCGAGCACTGCCAGAGGTACGGGTCCACTCTTCCGAGCAGGAGAAGGCAGGCCACACGGAATGTCAGACCCGACAAAGCCAGGAGAATCTGGGAGACCATCGCGGACAAGAAGAGGAGAGGCCGAAGCAAGCAGAGCCCCCGCCCTCTGAGGAGGTGGAGTAGGCGGGAACGGTGGAAGCAGAGCCAACGGCAACGATGGCCGAGGAGCCGACGGTAGATGTTCGGCGGCCTGCGACGCCCCAATCTCCCTGAGCAGCCCATGGGTGGGACGACGACCAGGGGAGAAGGCCGAAACACCAGCAGGAACACGGACCGGGGGAAGCATCGCCATCTTAGGGCGAAAAGTCGTCGAGCCCAGAGACGTGTGGTCGGAAGCTGCAGGGCGGCGGGACGTCGAAGACGTGGAGAAGCTGAGTGGTGCCGCATCGACCCCGCTGTGTCCGCCGAAAACGGAGACACACCAGACCGAGGGACCTGCGAAGCGGTGACCACAGGGCGCGGAGACACCAGAGGAAGGTTCAGCAAGGCGCGAACCCCTTCGTCCCGGAAGCGGGGGACCCGGTGTAAATGGGCCTTAACAGACCGAGCCACGCCCGACCATGCAGCGGTGAGGTAGACCCGGGCCGTCTCAGCATCCGGTGAAGTAGGGTGAGACTCAATCGACATAAAGTGGACGAGACACGGGCCACACCGTCTGGGGGGAAGCCATCACGGCAGTAGCACGCAGCATGGGCGGGGCACTCAGTATGCCCAGCTCCCATAGCCGGACGGGCACACCCATGGCGCGCGCAGGCAGGGAGCGACATCCGCACAGAAAGCGAAGGGAGAAAAGAAAGATGTCCCAGACGAAGCTCAGAGAAAGAAGATGCATAAATTGAAGGAAAGTATGACAGTGTGCGCAAAAAACACACAAAAGATACCATGCATTATGATAGGTACATAAAAGTAATAACACCCAACACCCCCCCCCCCCATGTGGAGAAGGACGGAGACGGACCCCCCCATGTGGGAGGGCCAAGCATACATCATAAGCAGCAACAGTCCGAAGAACCCCAAAAACCCAGGGCAGAAAAGACCAAGGTGCAGGTTCAAACACCCTGAAATAAAGCATGACAGCCATATAAGAACCGAAAAGGGTACCTGAGGGTGAAGGGATCGAAGAGGAGATGGCAGGCCAAGGGACCCAGCAGAGCAGAGCGGGAACACAGCCTGATGTAAAGGAGAAGGTTATGAGACACAGTAACCGACAAACCCCAAGTACAAACAAGGCAATATTGGCCAACAAATAGTGCCAGAGCCGAGAGGGCAAGTCCGCTCTAGAGCGGGAAAGTCCGCTCCAGAGCGGAGCAGACAGACCCGCTCCAGAGCGGGGCATGCATGCATGACAATGGCAGTCCAGGCAAAGGAGAAAGGCAAGCGCACAGTGAACAAGAGAGCCAGGGCATCAGAAGGCAAGGCCTAGGACCGACCTGGAGCAGAACTGGCGCCCGCTCCAGAGCGGAACAATCGTAGAGTAGAACCAGGTGAAAACAGGAGGGCTAGGGCAGCAGGAGGGAAGGCCTAGGACCGACTAGGAGCGGGACTGGCGTCCGCTCCAGAGCGGAACAATCGTAGAGTAGAACCAGGCGAAAACAGGAGGGCTAGGGCAGCAGGAGGGAAGGCCTAGGACCGACCAGGAGCGGGACTGGTGTCCGCTCCAGAGCGGAACAGGTAGAGGAGAGACCCAGTGTAGAAGCCAAAGTGAAGAAGGAGCCCAAGGGGGCCCTGTCCAGAGCGGAATAGACATCGCTGCAGAGCGGAGATGCTTGCACCAGAGCGGAGATGTCCGCTCCAGAGCGGATTAGTCCGCCCTCGAGCGGAAAGGGAGATGGAGGTAAATACCAACCAAAAGGCTCAACCCAAGTGCACAGCAGGACAGCTGGCGGGGGAGCTTGCATGGGCAAAAATAAAACAGTGCGATGCAGAGGACCGACCTAGAGACGGATAGCCCATCCTAGGGCGGAGCGGGTCCAGAGTGACCCAACCACAGCAGCCAAAAAAGAGAACACGTCGGAAGCATAGGACCGACCTGGAGCGGGATTTGTCCACGCTGCAGGGCGGAGCGGGCGCAGAGCCCTTCCCAGAGACCCGCGTCACCAAAAAGGGTGGAAGGGACGACAGTTCAAGGCATCGTAGAGCTCAAAGGAGGTGAAGACCGTGCCGCGGGGACCTCAATGTATGAGGGAGTTCAATTAAGGGGAAGACTGTGTCTCATGAACTCAAGGCCTAGGGGAGCGCCAACAAAATAAGGGAGACAGCGCGGGAGCGAGCGTCAGACGAAAAAAGGGTGCCCCACAGAAGGTTTAGGAAAACCAAAGCGTCATACCCCTGCGAGCCTAAGGTGGTTTAGTAAAACCATAGATCGGCAAGCAAGAGCGACAAGGCAACAATGACGGTCTACCAAAAGTCCCTTCTCCCCCTTCTAAAAAGTTAGGCTAGGAACATGAGGCCTAGCCTTTGGCACCCCCCTCCAACTAAAAGTCAGGCTATTAACAGGGTGCCTAGCCGTGGTTGAGTGGCAGATAAAAACAAAAATCACAGGGCACACTCCAATGCGAAACATTCATGTGAAGGTAAGCAAAACATAAGGCCAAAATAACCTGTCAAGGCAAGGGGGGCTATGCCCCCTTCATCACAAACGAAAGTGCACAAGTTAGCCTAACTTTTCGCAAAAACCACGCAATGAAAGCAGAAAATAAGCACAAAGCGTAAAAGAACCTACCAGGTAAACAAAACTGAGCCACCGCAAGTGAAAATGATGATAAAAACAGGCAAAGGCCTAAAGAATAACAATCGCCGAAGGGCGACGCATGCGTAGAAGCGTGACCAACCAGTTTCGACGCCATACTCAAAGTAACACACCTAAGAGCCCATTTGAAGCGTGCCTACATCACAGATCATCTGTCTAATAACCTTAGGTACCATAAAAAGGCCCACAACTCACCCAAAGGGTAGGCGACAGGAGTAGCAGCACAAAAATCGGGCGCATAGAAAACAGCGAGTGTGAAGGCTTGCCCAATGAACCCTGTCGGGTAGTGGGGTGGATCCGTCAAGACGGCTGAAGGAGCCAGATAGGATGGCCTAAAATTCTGAAATTTTCTCTTCTTTCTCATCAATATTTTCTTATTTTCCTTTTCAAATAGTGGCCTCCAAAGTATGTACATCGTACCTAGTAGAGAGAGTAAGGTGCTACTCTAGATGTTATCGTTTTATCACGCTAGTGATTTCGATAATTGCCCGCTCTAGAGCGGAGCAGAATTATACGATAAGTATATAGCTCTACGTTGGAACGTAGAGGCTACTACTAAATAAACGACTTCCTCACTTTTCCGTCCCTCACTCTTGTTACGACTGAGGTTTAAATATATCAGGGTTCTTATTCATTGGACTAGTAATGGCATAAATGCTACAACGGAAAGCGCTAGATCCAACCTCTGATGTATATTCCCAGTGAACAAAGAACACAAATACTCTCCAGAGTTCTATATGCAATAATAGGTTATTAAACTCTCAATAAATGTGCGTCTACTCTAGGCTTAATGTTATGTGAAAACAGCCTATTACTACCTATAACTGAAGGTGCTTGGTTATGGTATGCAAAGTAAGGTGGTAAGAGAAGTTACAGCTTACGTTACTTTAATCAATAAATGGCAGGCACTCCTGCATGAAAGAAAGTGCACTAAAGTCCTTCAACACCAACAAGGAATCTTCTTTAAATGTTAGATGCTATCAAGATGCTCGAATCGGAAATGGAACCCAAAAAGGCAGGCAGCGGAACAATGCTCGTGCAGGCTATGCACACAAAAAGGCAGGATATATAATGCAGTCGGAGCCAAGAATATCCTAAACGCTACAACAATAATAATAATCGCCACGACAATGCAGTATTCCTATCAACAAAAAGAGCCTAAGTCGTTTGTGTCTCAATACATCAAACTAGGCTGCGAAATGCTTGTGTAATCATAAACGGGTATGCATAAAAAGAGTAATTGGTTTAATATACTTAATGTCTACTGTGACTGATAAAGTCTAGCTAGAGTCAATGATATGAGATACTGGTGCGCATGGCATGCCGCATAGCCTAGTGCAAATCTCAAGTCTGTGCGTCAAATATTACGTTATAGGGAAGGGTAGCTCTCTTGAGAAACCTTAATACCGAAGTATTAAGCGTTCTCCTGGCGTACCTCAAAGACAAACAACGAGCTTAGAACAGTGCAGAATGGTATAGGCAAAAAGCCCTCATTCGTGCATGCTCTACTCTCAATGGCACACAGACTAGAATTTACCCAATCAACTCCAGTTCTCAGGTATGTCGTGCAGCTTTTAACTAAAGCCAACACCCATCGGAAACAATACCTTATAGTATCAGACTCCTAGTCTAGCATTATCTAATCCAGCAGAACACTAATAATTATAGGAAGCGGTACTGAACAATATGAATGCCAACCAATGCTTCGTGATCAACTTATCTTAACAACTAACATACATGGGTTATATCAGACCTTAATGCACAATATAACTGGCCAGCATGAAGCTGATTATGCAGAGTTAACCAGAGGGGGTATAATATTAATAAAAGGTGGTGAAAGATATGGAAAATGAGAAAGATAGGCAGAGGAAAAGGTTCTCAGGTGCAATGAGGGAGACAGGTATCAAAGGGATAAGAGGGATGCGTTCTAGAAACCAGATCTGAGAGAGAGAGTGGCCAGGGAGCAGTATATATACTAGCACTAGTTTGAACCGCGTAGAAAAAGCGGTAACAAGTCCTCTAGCCAATGCTAAAGAAGCTAGCCAAACATGCCGTCACCAAGAATGGTAAAAAACTCCTTCAACGAATCCCCACGAGGCCAGCCAGCTATGACGTCATCGAGTATAGCAAAACACTGCGCGCCTCCCCACACTCTGTTCTACTATTGAAATGCAAAAGAGCTTTGGGTAGTTGTGATGCAGCTTGGGCTAGATTAAGAAGAAGGAACACTGAGAGTAATCGGAATAAATATAAACAGGAGAGGAATAGATATGTTAACATAATTAGGCAAGTTAAAATGAACTATGAGAAGAACATAGTAAATAAATGTGAAAGTGATCCTAGATTATTTTATAAATATATAAACATTAAGTTGAAGGTAAAGAAACAAATTACTAAATTAAGAGTTGATGCTAGGACGTATGAAAATGTATCGGACATGTGCGAGGTAATGAATAACAAATTGGGGTCAGTTTTTACTAGAGAGGAAGGTTTTGACGAACCACAGGCGGGAGTACTGGAGAGTGGTCTTAGTAAGATTGAAATAACTAGAGATGAGCTGTTATCTGCGATGAGAGGACTTGAAGTAAGGAAAGCTATGGGACCGGATGAAGTGTCTGCCTGGGTTTTAAAGGAGTGTGCAGAGCAATTAGTGGAGCCAGTGAGGGACATAATTCAAGCTTCCTTAGATAAAGGACAGGTTCCTGTTGAATGGAAAAGAGCTAATATCATTCCGATATACAAGAATGGAAACCCTGAGGACCCTCTAAACTATAGACCAGTTTCACTTACTAGTATTGTATGCAAGATTTGAGAAAAGCTAATTAGGAAGAGATGGATGAAAATGTTGGAGAGAAAGAAGATAATAACCCCAAAGCAATTTGGATTCAGAGAGGGGACATCTTGTGTTACCAGTTTGCTATGTTATTACAGTAGGGTGATAGATGTACTCCAAGAAAGAGGCGGATGGGTGGACTGCGTCTACTTAGACCTTTCCAAAGCATTCGATAAGGTACCACATAAGAGATTGTTATCTAAGCTTGAGATGCTAGGATGTGTCAGGGGAGTTTGCTGAAATGGATGGAGAGCTATTTAACAGATCGGGAAATGAGGACCAACATTAGAGGAACTTACTCATCGTGGCGGAAAGTTGAGAGTGGTGTGCCGCAGGGATCTGTGTTGGCACCTCTCATGTTCCTTATGTACGTGAATGACCTGCCGATAGGCATAAACTCCTACATGTCAATGTTTGCAGATGACGTAAAAATTATGAGACAAATAACAAATAAAAGTAGTTGTGAGGAGCTGCAAGGGGATTTAGATAAAATATACGAATGGAGCACCAAGTGGAAAATGAAATTTAATATAAGTAAATGCCATGTGTTAAATATGGGAAGAAGTGTGAATAGACCAAATTGGGAGTACAGGATGGGAGATAATATAATTAGCAAGGCCGAAAAGAAAAGGATTTAGGGTTGATTATACAAGATAATTTGTCGCCAGAGAAACATATTAACAAGCTCTTTAGCGGAATGTATGCAATGGCCGGGAATATGAAAGTTGCTCTGAACTACTTGGATGAGACCATGGTAGCGAAAATTATGAAGAGTATGATTAGACCAAGATTGGAGTATGCAGCAGTGGTGTGGTCCCCGCATCTAAAGAAGCATATTCACAAGTTAGAAAGAATCCAGAGAGCAGTTACTAGATTGGTTCCAAGTCTCAGAGAGCTGCCATATGAAGGGAGGCTAGACAAATTAAATCTACCGAGTCTAAAAGAGAGAGGGGAGACATGATAATGATGTACAAATGCACCCGGGGGCTGGAGAGGCTGGATAGGGAGGATATATTAATTATGGATACAGGAATAACTAGAGGCCACAGCTACAAAGTAAAAAGACCTACCTGCAAGAACGATATCAGGAAGTTTAGCTTCCCCTATAGATGTATTGACAAATGGAATGGGCTGGAGGAGGAGGTGGTAGGGGCAAGGAATATCCATATTTTCAAGAAAAAATTGGATAAAAAGTAGACTGAGAGACGGGACAACACGAGCTTAGCTCAACTCCTGTAAACTACAATTAGGTAAATACAATTAGGTAAATACTCTCTCTCTCTCTCTCTCTCTCTCAAATCCTATCATTACTACTTAATGATAAAACATATACTTTGCAATTAAATATATAAAGCCTTGACATGGGTGAAAACAAAGAGCCTTTCTGGACTGCCCATGACACGAGCTTTCATATGAAATAAAGCAAACAACAATACACCAACTGTAGCCACATCCACTGCCCTGGCGATCCTAGCGAGTCACTGTAGGACAAGCCATGCAGTTCTAACAGAGTGGTTAACGTCACACTCCCCCCCAAGATTTTTCTCAGAGGCCCAAGGCTCACAAAAATCTGATTGTTAGAACCCATGCTATATCTATACTTCCCATCACCCAGCGGCAGTAAAATATCTGGCACAGTTCTCAACAAAATATTTTACAAAATTATAACCTTCCCCAACACAATAGGTTAAATCATATGTAGTTATGCTCCTCAAGAGCGAGCTTCTCTAGCCCAGCATTCTGAGAGGAGTGCAACTCAGAATTACTGCTATAACATACTGAAAAAATTCAACTATCAAAGAAAGAGTTTTTATGTTTTTAATTTGTTTATTTCGGCTGCACTATAGGGGCAAGCCTAATTTTGTCTTCTATACCAAACACTCAACTCCTGCTTTACGACCCAATACGCTGGGCTACAACCGCGAGCCAACAAGCACCAAGCGCAAAATACTATTCAAACTAAAGCAGGAGGCTACCCGTGTGTCAATCTACCCAGGATCATACACCCTTGAAAGACAATCTGCAACCACGTTGTCACAACCGGCAATATGGCGTATGTCCAAGTTATATACCAGTAACCTTAGTGACCACCTGGTCAGCCTCATATTCCGATTGTGAAACTGGTCCAAGAACTTGAGAGGGTGATGATCTGTGAAAACTACAACGACCGGACCATAGGCTGGAACATAGACCTCGAAATGCCCCAGCGCAAGCACAACCGCCAGCAGCTCCTCCTCGACAACAGAGCAGCTCCCCTGGGCCGAATTGAACTTCTCCGAGCAGAAACTAACAGGATGCTCCAGTCCATCATCGTCCTTTTTCACAAGGACGGCACCAGCCCCCACACCACTAGCATCCGTTGCTAGTTGGAAAGGTAGGCTAAAGTCAGGGGCCCTGAGGATCGGGTGAGTGCACAACAGGTGTTTTACTACTCTAAACGCCTTCTCACACTCAGGCGCCCATTTGACTTTCTTATCCTTCCAGTTATCCTCCACCTGAGCTTGACTGTCCCGTTCTCCTTCTCCACCTTGACTGCTAAACATCATCACAGGCACAGTGAGAGGCTCAGGGGGGTGCCTCACATACTCCTTCATGAGATTAACGTGACCTAACTGATTGCGCATACGTCTGTCTGGAGCGGCCACCAAGCAATCCAGGTCCGACAGCCTCTCCTCAACCCTATAAGGACCAGTGTACTTCGCGGATAAGGGATGACCTACAAGGGGCAGTAGAATCAACACCTCCTGACCCACGTGAAACTCCCTGAGTTTAACCTTGAGGTCGTACCTGTCCTTCATGAGGGCCTGAGAGCTAGTCGAATTACGGCCAGCCAACTCCAGACTGCGCAACATCCGTTCTCGACTGTCGAGGACATACTTGAGCCTAGAACAAGTTTTTTCTGCGCCCTCCCATATTTCTTCAACCATATGGAGGGGCCCTCTGACACGGTGTCCAAAGACGAGCTCATTAGGGCTGAATCCCAAACTTTCCCCAGGTACCTCCCGTGCAGCAAATAAAACACATGGCAGGCCAAGATCCCAACCATTCCCACTCTCAAAGCAACAACAACGAAGCACAGATTCCAAGGCTGAGTGCCATCGCTCTAACACACCCTGGCTCTCCGGATGATACGCAGATGACACAACCGTAACAATCCCATGCTGCGGCATTGCTTGAACAAAGAAGTCAGAAGTGAAGTTGGATCCATGGTCTGACTGAATTACCTGCGGGTAACCATACCGGGAAAAATACACTAGCAAGTTTCGGACCACCGTCTTCGCTGACCCATTTCTCATAGGGTACGCGTCAGGGTACCTTGTTGCTACCTCCATGATGGTCAGGGGATACTTGTAAAAATCTCCCGACTGTGCATCATTGTCCTCCTTCAACTCGACAGCACCGGTACCACATTCAAGAACCTCCGGGTCTTCTCCTTGCAATTTATGAATGTCCGAAGGAGCAAGCTTATCTAAGTGTTTGCGAAACAACTCATGCCCCCCTCCTACACTGAATTTAGCCTCCCGTTGCTCTCTCTCTGTGTATCGTTGCTGTCTCTTCGTCTTTTTAAGCCCATCCTCTGCCTTCTTACTAACAGTTAATGGGTCTTCTCCAGACTCGAAAATTGGTCCTAATAATGAGTCCCCGAGAATGTCCGTTGATACTAAACTCTCAACCGCATCAACTTCCAACCCCTTCTCGGTACCTTTCCTCCGCTTGTCTAAAGACTGTTGACCAGAATGTGACTCCCTGGATGCAAGAGATCTAGTGAACGACACACGCCATAGGTTGCACCGGACACTTCTCAACCCACTCCTGCTCCTCCCTATTCACGTCGGCCGGCTTCTCGGCAACGACCAAGGGTGGAGCCTCAAAAGTAGGCCCCGCAAAGTCGTTGCCGAGAAGGAGGTCGACGCCCCCAACAGGCAACTTCTCCACAATTCCTACATCCAGGTCACGAGTCACACCATCAACTTCCATCTTCATTCTTACAAGCGGGTATGACCTTGTTGCATTAACTCCCTGAACCACAACCACCCGCGCCGTATTTACAGGTTTACCAGTGAAATTCCTCAACAATGTTTGCGATGCCCCAGTGTCACACAAAATTCTCACCTCATGTCTTCTACCCCCCCACTCCACACAACCGAGTCCCCTGTGGTCACTAAAGGCATCACAGACAGGGAATAAGCCTTCCGGATCCTTCTGCACTGGCAGTGTATTTACCTCGGAAGAATTGCCTCTAACAAACTCCGATGTCCTCTTGAACACTCCAATGCCGTGAGCAAAAGACACGGCTGCCGGAGGAGGTCGACTAGGGCACTGATTTGCTTTATGACCCTCCTTGTGGCACCTAAAACACATAAATTTTGGTTTCGGCTTATACTGTGATGTAAAAGGCCCCTGACTTTTCTTATACGGAGTGGTGTTAGGTTTGGATTCAGTTTTAGTTTCATTGCTCTTTTGTTTAAATGTGTCGTTGCTACGGGGAGGGGGAGGATAACGGTCCTTAGCACTTGCATCGTACTTCTGTGAGGATCCGCAACCCCGAATCAACGACAGCCGTCGATCAGCCATTTCTGCTGCTTCGACTAGAGTTCTTTGGTTTTTCTCCTTTAAGTTCAAAGTTAGATCACCGCCCGTGCTCTTAAAGAACTGCTCCAACATCATTAACTGCTTAACTCCATCAAACGTTGTTACCTTCTCAGATCGGAGCCAGTTCCCCATAGCATCGGACAAGTCCCGGGCGTGTTCCAAAAAGGTGCTATCTCTTCCATTAGTTACACCCCGGAACTTCAAACGGTACGTTTCTGGTTGCAGTTCGTAAGCCCTCAGGACAGCCTCCTTGAGATCCTCATACACAATACATGACTCCAAAGGTAACGCATCGTAGGCTTTAAGACCCTTGCCTATTAATCTAGAGGATACAAGTGCTGCCCATTTATTCTCTGGCCACTGGTGTTCCTGGCACTTCTTCTCAAAGCGTGCGAAAAATTATGTTACCCCACTCTCATCAAACACCGGAACCAGTTTCAATAAGTGCGAGAGAGATTGATCAGGAGCACGGTTACCAGCCCCAAGTCGCTGTCCCGTTGTCTCTACTCGCGACTTCTCTACGTCCCTGTCGGCACAGTACCTAGTCGACTCAGCTTGGATTTTTGCTAGCTCTATTTGCTGCTCACCTGCCCTTTGTTGCTGTTGAATCTGAAGCTCAGATACCCTTCGTTGCTCCTCAGATACCCTGATAGCCTTTCTCTCTTCGATCTTAGCTAATTCGAGCCGAAACAATAATTCTGGAGATAACCCTTGAGGAGGTGAAGGTGCTACAATGTTTGAAATTACCGGTGGTCCCCCCCGGGGCAACCCACCCTGCCAGTCACCACCCAACTGTGGAAACGTACTCGGGGTCGGCAAACTACTGGGATGGCTGGGAGTCGAGTGTAGGGGAAGCATGGCCGAAGGGCTCTGAGCACTCAACCCATCTCGCTCACCAGTCACCCTGCCCAGTACACACGTTATCAAGTTATCCCTGGTCATGCTACTAGTACCCGCATGACTGATAGCTGTGGCCAGGCATTGAAGACCGTACCGATCCATACCCTCCAACCGCTCGGCAGTAACAGGCCATTGCAAAAATATCCTAGCATCCTCCTCACAGTTCACCTGATTAACCATTTCATCATACTGCTGTTCCTCAGTTTCGACATTACGTACTGTGTCTCCATTCTCCTCTGATCCGGTATAAGACATGATGCTCACAAAAATTTCCCACCTCAATATTCAGAAAAGAAGCACCCCAAACTCTTATACCTCAATATACACACAAAAATTCTCGGAAATACTCTAGGGCTATACTATGTTGCAAAAAAAAAATTATTCTTGCTGATCCCCGCAAAATATTCCCCAAAACAACAAATGTTCCCTGCTAATAAATGTAGGTTCACCAAATCCTAGGTAAGGTCGCCATTTGTTACGACTGAGGTTTAAATATATCAGGGTTCTTATTCATTGGACTAGTAATGGCATAAATGCTACAACGGAAAGCGCTAGATCCAACCTCTGATGTATATTCCCAGTGAACAAAGAACACAAATACTCTCCAGAGTTCTATATGCAATAATAGGTTATTAAACTCTCAATAAATGTGCGTCTACTCTAGGCTTAATGTTATGTGAAAACAGCCTATTACTACCTATAACCGAAGGTGCTTGGTTATGGTATGCAAAGTAAGGTGGTAAGAGAAGGTACAGCTTCTATCTATCTATCTATCTATTGCCTGACGCCGTGATCCCCGAAGGGGTGGCCACGAACGAAAGTTACAGCTTACGTTACTTTAATCAATAAATGGCAGGCACTCCTGCATGAAAGAAAGGGCACTAAAGTCCTTCAACACCAACAAGGAATCTTCTTTAAATGTTAGATGCTATCAAGATGCTCGAATCGGAAATGGAACCCAAAAAGGCAGGCAGCGGAACAATGCTCGTGCAGGCTATGCACGCAAAAAGGCAGGATATATAATGCAGTCGGAGCCAAGAATATCCTAAACGCTACAACAATAATAATAATCGCCACGACAATGCAGTATTCCTATCAACAAAAAGAGCCTAAGTCGTTTGTGTCTCAATACATCAAACTAGGCTGCGAAATGCTTGTGTAATCATAAACGGGTATGCATAAAAAGAGTAATTGGTTTAATATACTTAATGTCTACTGTGACTGATAAAGTCTAGCTAGAGTCAATGATACGAGATACTGGTGCGCATGGCATGCCGCATAGCCTAGTGCAAATCTCAAGTCTGTGCGTCAAATATTACGTTATAGGGAAGGGTAGCTCTCTTGAGAAACCTTAATACCGAAGTATTAAGCGTTCTCCTGGCGTACCTCAAAGACAAACAACGAGCTTAGAACAGTGCAGAATGGTATAGGCAAAAAGCCCTCATTCGTGCATGCTCTGCTCTCAATGGCACACAGACTAGAATTTACCCAATCAACTCCAGTTCTCAGGTATGTCGTGCAGCTTTTAACTAAAGCCAACACCCATCGGAAACAATACCTTATAGTATCAGACTCCTAGTCTAGCATTATCTAATCCAGCAGAACACTAATAATTATTATGTTCTCTCCACCAACCAACTTTACTCCTAAACTCGATTAATGAAATTAACAAACACATGTGGCAGTCCGGGGATTCGAACCTAGGATGCTTACACCGAAAATCAATACACTTATGCATTGCACCACGAAGACAGTTAAAGAAAGGTGGACAAGCCTACGATTTATTATGCAGTTTCGAATCCTGCATATCAATCTAAGCATGTACACACTTTCCAACTGCGCTATCATAGGCTATGCATAGGTGAAAGGAAATAGTAATTAATGGGGGCACTTAACCCAAGGGAAGGCCTCTCGATAAACTACTACTGAACCTGAATTAATTATTATGTATTAATATTAAGCGGTACTGAACAATATGAATGCCAACCAATGCTTCGTGATCAACTTATCATAACAACTAACATACATGGGTTATATCAGACCTTAACGCACAATACAACTGGCCAGCATGAAGCTGATTATGCAGAGTTAACCAGAGGGGGTATAATATTAATAAAAGGTGGTGAAAGATATGGAAAATGAGAGAGATAGGCAGAGGAAAAGGTTCTCAGGTGCAATGAGGGGGACAGGTATCAAAGGGATAAGAGGGATGCGTTCTAGAAACCAGATCTGAGGGAGAGAGTGGCCAGGGAGCAGTATATATACTAGCACTAGTTCGAACCACGTAGAAAAAGCGGTAACAAGTCCTCTAGCCAATGCTAAAGAAGCTAGCCAAACATGATGTCCCCAAGAATGGTAAAAAAATCCTTCAACGAATCCCCACGAGGCAAGCCAGCTATGACATCATCGAGTATAGCAAAACACTGCGCGCCTCCCCACACTCTGTTCTACTCTCTCTCTCTCTCTCTCTCAAATCCTATCATTACTACTTAATGATAAAACTATAGGTTTGACTCCTGTAAGGAGATAAAGAAAACCTAATATTTAGTAGTGGCCCCGTAATCATTGACGAACATGCCTATTACATAAGGCATCCTCTTCAAACACTAATCCGCCATAGTTTGAATCTACCGCGCAGAGCATTTAAAAACTGAGGAGCCTTCATCATGAGCGCACGCGACCTCACTCATGGCTTCAGTCATTATGAATTGGGTTCTCGCTACGAAAAAACTTCGTAAAAAATAAAAACAAAAAGAAAATAAGAATAACTATCCAATAAGCTTTCCATCATATCGTGGATGTACTTGTGTGGATTTCTGACCAGACGCTGAATCAGGCGTCATTCCTCCTTCACTGACATATCAAGTAAACCAAAATCCTTAATACATCAACGAATGGGAAGGGGACGGTCGGGAGGGCCCCAGTCGTCAATGATTACGGGGCCACTACTAAATATTAGGTTTTCTTTATCTCCTTACAGGAGTCAAACCTATAATTTATTAGTGGCCCCTCCATCATTGACGAACATGCCTGATATCTAAGACTGGAGGGGGACATTCGTAATCATATCATAACTCTAGAAAAGCAGATAATAAAAACAACCACATAGTATTCTTACTTTTTGAAAAATGTATTTAATACGGCGTAGGCCGGAAATATACAAGAAAAAGGGGTTCAGGCAGGTGCGTGCTTCAAAGAAGCCTGCCCGACAAAAATAGGTAACCCTGAAGATTCTGAACACAGATCTGTAGTTACAAAAGGCACCCCACTCAACGAGTGGTGACAAAAATAATAAGTTATAAGTTTATATGTGCACATCATAAACCCCAAAATACATGTGGAGATCAATTGCTAATGAACTCCATTGAACTAATGTTACATTGCTTTCGCAGCTAAAACTACTATAACAACACCGTTGTTTTGTACTAAACTTTGTACTAGCACAAATTCTCGCAGAGAAATTTTCATATCACATTTTAACCTTAAATTGTATCACAGCTCTCATACTCCGGCGGGGTCTAGGGTGTCCTATGTCAACTGACTGCACCCCCCCCCCCCCCCCTTCCTTGAAAATAAACATAAGTGACTGCAGGGCCACCTAGACCCTCTGCCTTAAAGCTATACATGGTAAGGAAGGTTTGTCTAGAGCAACTGACAAGTATCTAGAGAGAAACGTATGATTAGACGCCCACAACTGTGTGGACGCAATATCTTCAACTGAAAAGTTTTTCAGGAAACGTAAAGAGGCCGCCCACTTGCGTAAATCGTGGGCCCTACCCACAACGCCGGGATTACTCTCTTTAATGACTTCTACCAGAAGAGAGGCTAATCGCCGTTTAAGTAAGCGTTTACCCGTACTCGCTACCCATAAAGCACCTTGGGGGTTATGAGGAGCTATTCTCAAATATTTGGTTAGAGCTTGCACTGGACATAAATTATGATGCACCTTTCCCCTTTTTAACGCCGGCACCGTGAACTCAGAAAACACGTGTGCACTATGCTCATTCTTGGCTACAAACGCCGGGGAGGGTGCAATGGAAATTGAATCATTAAGTCTACCAAACCTAAGACAATTAGGTGTGTTGCTCATCGCCGCCAGCTCAGACACTCTGTTTCCGGTGGCCAAAGCCAAAAGGAAAACTGCCTTCTTTAAGATTAAAGCAAAGTCTGCAGTATTTTGATACAGACGAGAATGAAGTAAAGACAAAGCTTTGTCCAGAGACCAAGTAGGCATGAGCTGACGGGGAGGTGGGCGGAGTTTAAAACACGCTCTCATAAATCCTGTTTCCTCCGCCACCGGTATGGATAGACCTGTAAGGTCGAAAAAGGGCACTCTAATCGCAGTTAAGTGATTCTTCAAAGTAACCACAGATAAACGTTTCTGCTCAAACAGATAGTTCAAGTAATTAAAAACCAATGCCACTGAGGGTACAGTTTGTTCCGTTCTAACAATCCAAGAAGTAAAAGCTTTCCAATGAGATTGATATTGTCGCTTAGTAGACTGAGTATATTGATTGAGCAATTTATTGGTCACATCCCTACCGTATGGTGCTAGCCACTTGGCCTCCTGAATGTCCATAATGCAAAAGTCAGCGAGGTCTCTAGGTTGCCAATCGTGTCTAAGTGGAAGTACCCGACCGGGAGCGATACCGGGTCCGGGCACCACATTATTAACTGCTGGTACCACACCTGCGCCGGCCACAGGGGCGCGATTAGCGAGACTAAGCCTCGATAAACTCGTAGTTTGTTCACTACGTGGCACATTAGTGACGCATCTGGCGGCGGAAACAGATAGATGGAGCTCCATCTGTTCCAGTCTGTCACTAGGGCGTCTGGCCCCCCTGCCGGCGTTATCGCCCGGCGGGTGAGGTATAGAGGGAGCTTGTGAGTCTCCTCGGACGCAAAAAGATCCACTTGTGGATGGGAGAGCTCCGCAATCATTAGGTCGAAAATGGGTTGCTTGAGCTCCCATTCTACTGTCGTGCTCTGTCTCCGGGACAGAGCGTCTGCCCAGACGTTCGCTACGCCTGGGAGATAAGATGCGTGAAGATAAATATCTAGACTGGTGGCTAGAACAAAAATCTCTTCCGACACGAGTAGCAACTTCCTTGACCTCGTTGACCCTTGTTTCTGAATACAGTGAACTGCATTCAGATTGTCCATTCTGAAGGCCACTGACTTGCCCCGTAACGCCGGGCCGTGAGCCTGAAGGAAATACAAGGGGACTAGTAACTCTTTGACATTTATGTGAGAGATTTCTAAGTGGGACCAAAGTCCCTGACCCTGGTGCCCCTGATTTGACTGAAATCCCCACCCTATGGTGCCTGACGCATCCGTGTCTACCCATGCCGTTGGAGGAGGAGAGGTCCATGACATGATAGAGTGCAATGTTTCCTCTCCGCCCAGACCGCTAGAAGGTGTGGATTAATTTTGGTATGGGCCATAATTTTCCCGCCGGTAAGAGTGGGAAATATTTGTTGCCTTCCAATATTAATCGTTTTACTTTCAACCGGCCCAACTTAACAGTTAGCTGAATCCAGTTGAGAGAGCCGACCAGAGACTCCCAGACTCTTCGTGTCGTAGTCAGACTGTGAAGAAACCTGAACAGTTTCCTGCGAAACCTGTTGCGATTGTCCACACTCTGACTCAGAGTGAGAGCGGCGGTGTCCCAGACCAGCCCTATCCACTGAATTACTCTTGAGGGAACAAGGTTTGACTTTACCAGATTTACCTTGAAGCCTAGAGTTTTGACATGATTTAAAATGATATTGACATGTTTTATGCATAATTGTTGTGTCTCTGCCACCAAGGGCAAGACAAGACAAGAGCAGACAAGGGTTCGCCGGCTGTACTTCCCTCGGTTCCTCCGGCTCTAAGATAGGCACTGGGAGTGAGAAAGACTTTAGTTTTTTGATGGTGGGTTTGGTGGTGTTGGACGCTTCGCCGGTTGGCTGGTGTGGGCCGAAGACTGGCCCTGCCCCGGCTTATACTGGCCGCGTCCCCTCTGTCCTGAAAACCCTCTCTGTCTATGCCTGAACTGACCCAGGGGGGATTGGGAGGACTTAGGCGGAAGAAACGGCTTAGAACCCCCTGGCTGAGCTTTAGTAGGAGGCTTAGGTTTGGGGAAGTTAAATGCGGGTTTCTTAGCCTGTGCGGGACTGTGCTTCACGGCCTGTGCCATGTTAAACACTGTTCGCCATACATCAGGGGACATTAAAGAAGGTGTAAGTACTGGGGACATTACCACCTGGTTAGCAATGCGATCAGGCAGCTTGCGAACTAATGACATCCTAAGATCCTGTCGTGCTCGCACCGCCTCAAGTAAGGCTGTGCGTATGTCACCTAAGGATTGAATCGACGACTGAAGAATCAGACGCCGGGATAACTCAACTGATCTTCGAGCATCCGCGTCTGCGATTGCCTGAGTAGACCTGAGTAAAGACTTAGCCACCTGTTGAGAAACTATGTACTGTGAAAACAGGCGGAAAGCTTTTCCCCTTAGCCTAAATTCTCTGTCTAGGTGAGAAGGGGTAGGGGTAGTGAATGGTTCCTTTAGTTCACAAAGATTAATCTTAGGGGCAGCTAAAAAAGAAAATAAAGCTGACGGAACTCCGCCGGCAGAACCTACCGGCATGGAGAACCATGAATGTGTATCCTGAGGGATCTGGTGGGAAGATTTAGAAGTGAAAGTGGTTGCAAAGTTTTGAGCCTCTACCTCCCAATCCACCCAAGGTCCTGGTCCCAACTGTCCCACCTTCAACACTGGATTAGCTGTCTCGTCTGTGACGGTCTGTAAATCTAGTTCAGGAGTAAGAGCCGACAGAGCCTTAATATCATTAAACCCATCCAGCTTAGACCAGTCTGAAAAAAGTTTTGAAGCTGAGGCAGGGGGTAAAGCAGGCTTAGATGCATAAACAAAATAATCCTGATGATAATAACTAGGTATAGCCTTGATATTTACGTCCAAAACATTACCCAAGGCATCCAATGCCCTTAATTTCTTAGACTTATTTCCCTGGATAAACCACTCACGTGGTACCGGGAGTTCCCCTGACAAGGTAGGCTGGGCAAGCTCTGGCTTAGAGGGGTTCAAAGGGACCCATGACTCGTCTGGCCCATAAAGCAGGGGCATAGCTACCTTTCTAAGAGGCGCTTTGTCTAGAGGGGGTGGATTAACATCCGTAATGACCCTGACATTTGACGTAGTGAATGCCGCCGTAGCTGGCTTAGAGCTCCCTGCCGGTGACAGAGTAGGAGGGTTAGGAATCTTAGATAAATCGATTGACGTTATCAGAGGCCGTACCGCAGAACTTGTCAAGGGAGCCCCCAAGTCCATTGTGGGGTTTTCTCGTTGTTGATTAAAGAATTTTGATAGAGCATGAGTAAGTAACCCATCAATTTCTTGTGCTGTAACAAACTGGTTAGATGCAGAACTTTCAGGTGAATCAGTATTATCATGGGCGGCGTCCAGGCCTGAGCCTGACCCTTGTCCCTCCCTATCTGAAATTAATGACACTTCATCTTGTTCCTCCCGATCCTCCTGAGAAGACCCCGCCGAGGCAGGGGCACCTTGTTTCCAAGATAAATCAGGGATAGAGGATGGGGTCGCCGCGTCCCTGTGGACATCGGCTACTGTGTGACTCGTATGAGTCGGACGTGGATGGTCAGACCCTGGCTGAGCAAACCGCCAAACACCGAGGCTCTGGCCTACGCTCTCTTGAGAGTCTGAAACATTCTCAATTATTGAATTTCCTGAACTTTCCGTTTCTAGGGTTAAAATATCAATAGGTAAATCTTGTTTAGGGACAGGCGCTTCACTATACTCTGAGGCTGTAACAGAAACATTTTCAGGTGTAGAGGTACGATGAGATGCACTAGACTTAGTAGAATGTCGAGAGGACTTCTTATGGGAATCCTTTTTGGAGGATTTGTGGCTACGGTGTGACCGCGAACTAGACCTAGGTTTGGAAGAATCACCACCATGGCCACTGGGGGAAGCTTCAGTCTTACACTTCTTACTAGCCGGGGAAGAGGCCCGACTTGAAGACCGCTGTCTGAGGGGTGACCTTGACCTCGATCTCGCCTGCGACGAGGAGGTGGCTGCCGGGGAAGTAGGCTCTCTCGGGCGTTAAAACGTACCCACGGGCGATACAGACCCCGGGCTGGCCTCGGCCGGCTTAAACCCCGTTACTCTAGAGGTACGTTTAGGGGGAGGGTGCTCTGACAGCAACTTATCCCAAAGTGGGACGTTGTCACATTGAAGTGACTTATGTGCGACAATGGTAGTATAGGCCGACATTTGTTGTCTGACCTCTCTCAACGCTACCGCCGCGGTCTTGTCATTGTCACACAGGACTTTATTGGCTAATTGGGAGCAAAATGAACAATTAAGTGTAACCCAGAGACCCCTTGAACGGTCTAGACATCTAACACACCTTATGCAAAGGGTATGCGCAAAAATTGGGACACCCGCGCAAGTAGGGGTAATGCACAGGGCAAAAACTGGGGCCACATTAGCCATGACAGAGACTGGTGTGAGGAAACTACCGCCGGGTCTGTATTGGTCCGCCGGAGCTCAGCTCTGGAAAAATAAAGAAAAATTTCCAGGAATTAATGCTCATAAGGTTAACCCACGTGTTCGCATACAAGTGTTAATAACCCGCCGGGTAACGGGATGCAAAGACACAGCTAACACATCTCGCTACGCGGCTGGGTGTAAAGAGGCTAAACAAATCTTCTTAGCTAAAGAACATGAAGAATACCCTCTGATATAATGGTCCAGTATGGCACTTATAGTCTGTAGGAGGTGGTGACTGTCTCAAGATTCAATTTTGTAACAAAGCCCCCCCTCATAAAGACGCCGGCCCTTGAAATATTTTAGTAGAATAGCCCAGGGCAGGAATATACGAGATCTGATTTTTTAACGAATTGTCCCAAACGATCGTCGTAAAAATAGAAGGCGGCGATACTGAAAGTATCACCCAATTAAGGTTAATCGAAATTGAATTTGTTTATAAATTCCTTAGTTCCTCCACTTAGGGGCACCCGCCGGGTGTGGGAATCGATTTGGTTAAACCTCACTGATCCTTCAATTGCCGTAAGAGTAAAGGCAGCGATACACAGAGTATCACTCAAATGGATTGGTTAACTATATGAGACCTAAGTCGTTTTATCCCACCCTGCTCAGGTGCACCCGCCGGGTGAGAAGTCTAAAAGTTAACCCCACAAGTTCCTGACCCCACTTCTTTGTAAAAGATCGCCGGGGAGGAACGCCTAAACAACAGCTAGGTTTTCCATGTGGTTGTCGTAAACCAGGTAGAAAAACCTATAAAAAACGAGTGTTCTCAAGAACGTCGTTTCTTTATATAACTAAATATATATGTAAGGATGGGTACAGCCATCCCGCCGGGAATTTAAAGGAGGCCTGAAACCAGGCACCCACAGAGACGCAGTCCTGGAGAGCCACAGACACCTCCCCACGCCGGGGAACCAGCCAGAGTTAAAAACCACGTGTGGCCCAACACTGCTCATCGGTCAGGATTTTTCATGGTGAAACCGAGAAAAACCCGCCGGAAGGCAAACCCCACCCTGAACAGACACCATCTGAACAATACGACACGAGGAGAGACACGCACGACTAACCAAGGTCACAACATAATCCGTGGAATTAGCCAATACACAACTAAACCAGGAAACAAATATAGTCCGAGGAATTAGCCAATACACAACTAAAACCCGGATACACATGACACAGTAGGGCATATTTATAAAATAAATAATAACACTAGACATGTGGCAAAGCTACGAGCGGCTGGCTAGGCCTAGGTAGACGGCATGAAAATAGTTGAAATATAAACACACACTGGAATATCACAACAGGAACCACCGCCAACACACCACCGAAGCGATAACTTCCCACCCCGGGAAGCCTGACACGGACCCAGAAAAAACTTCACTAAGTGAAGAAAAATACGCTGGGAACGTCAGCAAACACACAGCTTACCTCATCAGAAGGATAAAAGGCAGCAATAATTAACGCGTAATGAAAGCCGCCTGCATCACCAACTAACACAACTGTGAAAAGTTCACGTGTCCACAACAGGACCACGAGGGTACATCCGAAATAGATGCCCCATACATACGACCCAAAATACACTGCACTGCGGGCAACCAGCCCAGGACACTCCTGCTACGCCTATCCTAACCTTACTCGATACATCCTAGAGTAAACAAATGAGAAAAAACTCACTAGGGACGCAACGAATGCGGAACCAGCGGAGCCTGAAAGGTACGTCCGGGCAGGCTGAGCGCAGAGCAAAGAAGGAGGAATGACGCCTGATTCAGCGTCTGGTCAGAAATCCACACAAGTACATCCACGATATGATGGAAAGCTTATTGGATAGTTATTCTTATTTTCTTTTTGTTTTTATTGTTTACGAAGTTTTTTCGTAGTGAGAACCCAATTCATAATGACTGAAGCCATGAGTGAGGTCGCGTGCGCTCATGATGAAGGCTCCTCAGTTTTTAAATGCTCTGCGCGGTAGATTCAAACTACGGCGGATTAGTGTTTGAAGAGGATGCCTTATGTAATAGGCATGTTCGTCAATGATGGAGGGGCCACTAATAAATATATACTTTGCAATTAAATATATAAAGCCTTGACATGGGTGAAAACAAAGAGCCTTTCTGGACTGCCCATGACACAAGCTTTCATATGAAATAAAGCACACAACAATACACCAACTGTAGCCACATCCACTGCCCTGGCGATCCTAGCGAGTCACTGTAGGACAAGCCATGCGGTTCTAACAGAGTGGTTAACGTCACACTCTCCAGTAAAAATTTCTCTTATCATCCTCACCCAACTTTCCATTATTTTCATCAGCCTTTTCTTGTAATTCCTTAATTTTTTTCCTTTGTTCTATACTCAAATCCTTCTTGGAATCTTGGAATGTGAAGCATAGAGTGTGTCTTAGGAAGAGCCGCTTTAACAATACCAAAATCAGACTCAAGCAACCAGGTCTCTGTCAGACAAAAATATCAAAGCAGAACTCATTCAAAACTTCAACAATATTAATCATCTTGTTTCGCATAGATCGTATATTTAGCAAACCCGCTCTCAGCTAACCCTCCACGGCTGTCATCAACTTCTTGACACAGGGAATCTTATTCCTCAACTTTAATCTTTCATTTTTGCCATTCACCCCTCCCTTTTCTCTTCCACCCTCTCCCCCACCACTCGCCTCTCTCTTCTCTTCAAATACCATTTCTTCACTCTCCCATCTATATTTCGATAGTAAAAAAATTCCTTGTCTGCTTCTGACCTTTTTTCATTCTCCTCTCTCACCTGCCTAGCTACTTCCCTCATTTTCTCCCTTTCTTCTGCATCTAAGTCTTGTCTTAAAACAATGTCTCTATATTTTCCTTCCTGGCTCAGCTTCCAACTAGTCCTTAATACCTCTTCCACTGTTTTAGTTGATTTAAATCTAATTTTGATTGGTCGTGCTACTCCTTTATTATATTTTCCTAACCTCCAACTATCCTCCACCTCCTTCTTCCAACCCTCCCTCCCTTCCCTATCCAACACCTCAATCATGTCTTCAACCTTCTTTATATCCACAACTTTCCTGTCACTTCTGTCCGGTATATCCTCCTCAACATCACCAAACATAATCACACATCTCTTCTTGTCCATAATATCACATACCTGTCTTTCGTTCTGTCTTATAGCCTTTACTACTTTCTTTCCCAGGTTTTCTTCTTGCCGTTCTTTTTGTTCTTCTATTATTGCTTTCAAATTTACTTGTGCTTCCTCCACCTTGCTACCCCAAGCATTCTTCATTTCTGACATCTCTACTTCCATTTTTTCTGTTCTATCGATTTGTTTCAAAACCTCTCCTCAACCTTTCATTTTCTTCCCTAAGTTCTCTTATTTCTTTCTCCGCCTTCTCCCTATATTCATTATCTATTTCCTTAACCTTCTCATTCAGATGGTTCTCATATTCTTTCAGCTGTGTTTTTAGTGCCACATTTTCCGAAACCAACTCATCTACCCTCCCCATTACAACCTCTAGGGCCTCTAGGCCATCGTTACTCCCTTGCTTAACCATCTCGTCACTACTCTCACTCAATGCGTCCAACTTCACCCCAACCTCCCTTCTCCAATTCTCCACCACCCCTCTCCATCTAATTAGTCCCATCAGCTGTTTGTTAATAAAAGTCATCTGATCTTTCTCACTATGAGGAAAACCTTCAAATTCAAAATTCTCCTCCTCACCCGCCAGACTCTCCCGCCGCCCCTCCTCCATCATCGCCCGCCAACAACACTCCCCAGGGTGAAGCCACAGGTTTTGGTTAAAAATAAACTAAACTCTTATTTGTTTTAAAATAACAGGAAAACTACCTGGGATAGACCCCAAGCAGCGCCGCCTTTGTCAGTATCACCCAAAAAGAAAAGAAAAAAGAAAAAGTATTGTACTGGGTGTTTGCGAGGATACCGCGAGCAGGTGGGGTATGACTTGACTACCCTTTGAGGGTAGCCCAAACCGAGGTGCGCGGAAGTTGTGTGCTGATGTTGAAAGCTTCAGGCTTTAACCAATACCGCTGTTTTTATGTTTTGAGCTTTTTGTATAGCAGCAGCAATATCCACAACACTCAGTATATCACTCATTGGTTACGATACTGCCACTGCACAAAGCATATGAAGAAAGGTTGTAGAAATTAGGCTTACATTTATTAGAAAGATGCAGAGTTAGAGGCGATATGATAGAAGTGTTCAAGTGGGTTTGTGGGATTAACCCTTCTTGCCCGGGCTCGCCTTCCAAAGGACAGCATTCAGATCCGGGCGATCTGGCCGAAAAACGTCGTAATAGGCCTAGCCCTATCTTTGTTAGTTTAACTGCTAGAGACTTCACACACATCTCAAAACGTAACCCTATTTCATATTTGTAGACTGGCATTGAGTAGAGCTCTCTAGGTCAACTAGTTCAGTTGTGATGACAATTTCCGTGGAGAGCATTTTTCCACGAATTTAGCAATATCGGACAATAACAAACACTAATCTTGTCCTACAAAACAATAACAACAAAAGTCCGACTTCTCCTTCTTGTTTTTGAAGGTGCGCGTCGCTCTGACCGGCTTTGTTTACATACGGTTCGACGCACGGCTTTCAAACCACGCTTAATATGCTTTCAAGCTTACGGATTTTAAAATGACACCCGGGCTCCTGCCCATCTGCCGCGGTGTCATTTTAAAATGCTGCCCGGGCAGGAGGTGTTAATAAAGGAGACATGAAAAATGTACTGAAGCTCAGTGATAGCGAAAGAACTCGAACAAATGGTTTCAAATTAGATAAATTTCATTTCAGAAAAGATATAGGCAAATATTGGTTTAGTAACAGAGTTGTAGACATGTGGAATAGGCTACCGAGTGATATGGTAGGATCGAGAACGATAGGCAGCTTTAAGATTAAATAAAATAGGCATATGGACGAGATGGGTTGGGTGTGAGGGGTATCTTCAGGGTGTGGGCCAATCGGCTGCAGACCCCCGTTCTGGTAAGGTTGATCCTCGTGGTATTAGTGGATTGGGCCTATAATTTGGCCTTGTACTTGGGGTTGGGTGTGACAGGGATCTGCCTTGTGTGGGCCAATTGGCTTTCTGCAGACTCCCATTTTCTTATGTTCTTATGTTCTTAAGAAACGGTACAGCCAACCTGTTGATGCCTTAAAATTACGTGGAGGCTCTCCGCTCTTAGTGCATAGGGCTGAGTAGAGATTTCTAGCTTCCTCTTGAATTTGCACTTTATCCACTGGCACTCCTTCTTGCTCCTTCCTTGTTATCCAGTTGTGCAGGTGTCTTTCCATAGAAATTAGTTTAGCGTCAAACGTAAGCCGTCTTGAATCGAGGGATGATGCCCCATAAGCCTTAATACAATTCAAAATCTTGTCTTTATTCTTAAGTATGGTCCTCCCAGTCGATTCATGCTGGCCCAAGTCTCTACCAATTGATGTGTTCCCCTGCCCCTGGTCTTTTTTTCTTGATAACCTTCTCCTTCACATCGAAGCTGATGGCTTTCCGCTTCAGCGCGGTACCTCGTCCCGGCATACTAAAGGGGCAGACCGTTCCACTGGAGCGAAAAAATGGCGGCACTGCACGACCACTCGAGCGTAAACAGAGGACAATGGCTGACTGCCCACCCTCCCTCCCTACCCAAGCGGCGCGACACTCCTGTGACGTGGCTGCGCATATGACGTTGGGCCTACATCACGCGCGTTCGGGAGGGAAAATACGCGCTCTTCGGTTTCTCCCCGGATTTGCCTTACATTGGTACGGGAGGCGCGCTATTTGAATCGATATCGCTCTAGTCGATAATTTTGGCGCAATATTTTTTATTCTACGCGTTGGCGGTGAAAGACGCTGCTTGAACACGCGTTCTACGAGACCCTACTGTATTTCTGGTGCCCAAGAAGGATTACGATGCGATGAGACCGGTGGTAGATCTGTCGAGCCTCAACCAGCATATCGTGAACACCTAGTTTCGTATGCTCACCATAAGTCAAGTGCAGCTGGCGCTCCGGTCTGGTTCTTGGGTGGTAACCCTGGATCTCAAGGATACTTATTGGCATGTTCCCATACCTCCTCGGTTCCAGGGTCATCTGGTGCTCCAGTCGCACGAGCGGGTGTTCACGTTCAACAGACTGCCGTTCGGCCTCAGCATTGCACCGCGTGTCTTTACGAAACTCGTCAAACAGGCTCTGAATCCTCTGCTCCAACAGGGGATTCAGATCCTGTTTTACTTGGACGATTGGCTCATCGCCGCAGACTCTCCATCACAGTGTGTACAGGACACCCTACACGTAATACAACATATCACTCAGTTGGGATTCAGGGTAAACGTTCCCAGGTCATGCCTCACGCCGTCGCAAGAAGTGACATGGGTAGGCCTAGACTGGGACATGACGAGCGCGACGGTCAAGCGGAGTCCAGTGAACGCGGCAAAACATCGAAGGAAGCTTTTTTCCACGTTGCACTCGCTCTCGATCACCAGAAAGATCTGGGACTCGCTTATCGGATCATTCAATTGGGCGGCTGTGACCATACCCTTAGGGAGGCTCAGACTCAAGCAGTCGAGTCCTGAAATAAGCGAGAATTTGGTGGACAAACGCGGTCGCTTTATTCGAACAATGCGGGCAATGGGATAAACAGAATTTGGTGGATGACCGACCCAGACTTTACAATGTACAAGACTTCTTATAAGAACATAAGAAAACGGGAATCTGCAGAGCTGACTCGCCCACACACGGCAGATCCCTTTCAAGCACAGCAGATCCCTTTCAAACACGGCAGACCCCTTTCAAACACGGCAGACTCCTTTCTTTCACGGGAGATCCCTATCACTATCAAACCCAACCCATCTCATCTATACCTAATAAATGCTAATAAAACAGTAAAAAATTGTAATCAAATTATAGCAATAGCTTGACTGTGTACTGACCTTAATCCTACGATCATTGGGTGTGTTATTTAACCCTTTACTAGCGGCGCTCGACTTAAGTCGAGTGAAAGAAACTGGGAGAAAACGGGTGAAAAATGGGTGAAGATCGAGTGAAAATGGGTGGAACAGTAATGAACCATACGTCCGACATCTATGGCCTCCCGGCCCACACTAACTCCAGTTCCCCCACCGCACGGGTGGATGGCAGTGTGACCAATAGTTAGCGAAAAGTGAACACTGTAGCAAAATCAGCTAAACTTCCATCTTTGAGGTAACACTGTCAGGGCTCCACGAGTGTTACGTAGCTGTATGTGGTGTCATTGTGTAGCGATTTCCGCCTAGTTTTCGGCACAATACAGTTCCTTTCATGCTGATGGTTGATATAGCAGTCAGAATGGCCTGAAAAGGCCCAAAACGGCTACAGACCCCCCGCTAGACAAGGGTTAAGAGGTGGGGGCTCCGAGGCAGACCCCCAAGGCAGAGCAAGGTCAGCTAAACTGCGTCACCGCAGATTCGCGCAGTTGGAGCGAACCTCGCTTATCTCGGATTCTCCTCAAATTTCCTTGCCTTTGATCCGGCATTCGCTTAACTTGACACAAATTCGCTCAATTTTATATTTTAAATTTAATATTTTGGTGCTCGCTTAATTGGAGACTCACTCAATTCGAACACATTTATTTCGGGACCATACTGTACAACTGGGCAACAAGGCGTTTCCTCTGTTGCCCCTCAATCGGCTATGGCCAGTCCCGCGCTCGATTCATTTGAGATTGACACACTGGGTCGCTCAGGGGGAAGCTCACAGCAGTCGTGCCCTGGACCGCTCCGCCGCCGACTATCTGGGTAGACACAGATGTGTCGAGCGAAGTGGGGTGGGGCTACCAATCCAACATGGGACATCTAAATCAAGGCAGGTGGTCAGGGCTCACACACTTACACATCAATGTCTTGGAACTGTTAGTCCCATTGTTCTTCCTGAGGGACCATGGGCGGGCCCTAGCCGGCAAGTCGATGGCCTTCAGGATGGACAATATGACGGCAGTTCATTGTACAGTATTCAGAAGCAGGGCTCCTCCAGGTTCTCGGTCCTCCAGGATCTGGCGGAGAAATGGTTTTATCAGGCCAACAATCACAGCATCACCCTGCATGCGAAAGTGTACCTATGTACTACTGTATAATTATGTACCTGATTCCCTAGGATTAAGATGTGATATTATAATCTTAAGTATCCGTCCTTTGTAACTTGGTATGTCTATGCCTCATACCCATGACTTACAATAAGAGTTATTGTGTGTCCACATTTCTATTGCTGCATGTATGCATACTGTATATTATGTAGTGGTCATCTTGTACTTTCATAATCATCTTTATGATCTGCATTACTCATTACTTTAAGCTAAGTAATTAACTATGAATTGACATGATTGTACCTGACTTTTCTTAATATGCACCTGTCGGTACACTCTTTTCAATAAACTCTCTTGTTTATGTCTGTCTTTTCTTGGTCTTGTTATGTTACTAATCGCTACAGTTTTGTTTGCAGCTTTGATGTCCGCCTCCAATTTGGTACTCTAGCACTACTTTGGATAACGTAGAGGCTACTACTAAATTGAGAGGTTTGATAACCTCCCTCCAAACCAAATAATGAAAACCTCGTATTTGGTAGTAGCCTCGTAGTATCCAACGTCATAGTATCCCACCCTCGTGCCGAACCCCTGCCCATCCAATCTAGTCTGATTAACTTGATAACATGACGGCAGCACACCATGGCGGAAGGCGGACGCAAGTTTTGAGGCTCCGGCATATGTTATGGGAATGGACAATTAATTCACGGAATATTGAGTGCATACGGGGCTAGCAAGAAGAGGAAGGATTTAGTGAAGTGTTTGGAGGATATATTGGTGTGGTGGAGGGGTGATATATAGTGTAATAAGAGTGTGTAGTGACGGGACAGCGGTAGTGTTGTGAGTTGTTGAGTTTGTAAACAAACATGGCGGAGGGAATTTCGGGTATGACGGAGGCGGAAGGAAGGTTACAACGTTTTCGGGGATTTAAGAGCACAGATAAGAAGTTAGAAGAGGTTAGTATTGTTGTGAAGGATTTGGAAAAGTGGATGAGTGATACGGAGAAATGGAAGGGGGATATTGGTGAGAAAGTTAAGGCACTGTGTGTAATGTGTGGTGTGACAGGTGGGGAAGGGAATAGGCCTAGCGAAGGAAGTGAATGCAGGCCTATTTTGGCAGTTAATGAGAGCCTAGAGATGGTATTGAAAAGGGTAGATGAACTGGGAGCAGAGAATATGGCATTGAAGGAGCAGCTGAAGGAATACGAAGGACGTTTCACGGAAGTAAAGGAGTCGACTGCATGGGCGGTGGTAGGTAAACAAAAAGTCAAGGATTTGGAGGATATTATGAAAGAGCAAAAGGAAGAAATGAATATGACCAAAAAAAGTTTTGAGAGTGCAGTTGTAGGGGTCATGAAGAACAAGGAGAGTGTCGTGAGGGAGGCCATGGACAGGGATAGGGGTGTAATCTTGTATGGAGATATAGAGACTCATATGAATGATAATGGAGTGAGAAAAGTGAGGGATATGGAGACAGTGAAGGAGGTCTTGAAAGGTGTGGATGAGGACGAATATGGATGGGAAGGGCAGGTGGAGGAGGTCAGTAGGATAGGTAGATATAAAAGGGGAGAGATGAGACCTATAAGGGTACAGTTTAAAACTAGGGTAGTGGCGGAGACTGTGACAAATTTTAGTTGGGAGGCTAAATACAAATGATAAACTGAAACACATAAGACTAAAGAAGGATTTGAGTATAGAACAAAGGAAAAAAATTAAGGAATTACAAGAAAAGGCTGATGAAAATAATGGAAAGTTGGATGAGGAGGATAAGAGAAATTTTTACTGGAGAGTGAGGGATGGAAAAGTGAGGAAGTGAAGTGAGATGTGGAGGGCATGAAGGGATGGTCTGAGCATTGGTTAATGCCTTTTCATCCAAAAAAATGCAAGTACATGCGGATTGGGACAAGCAAGATAGACAAGGTAGGATACAGTATGTATGAAGCGATGGAGGAAATGAATGCAGAAAAGGATGTAGGAGTAGTGATAGACAATAAGTTAAATTTCTCAGAACATTTAGCGGAAAAGATAAACAAAGCCAATAGAATTGTAGGGCTGATATGGACATTTGTGTCACTTGACGAAGAAATCTTCAGGAATCTCTATATAGCGCTGGTTAGGCCGCACATGGAATATGCAAACCAGGTGTGGGCTCCATATATGGTAAAGAATATAGAAGCAGTGGAGAAAGTGCAGAGGAGAGCTAGCAAGCTAGTACCAACGTTGAAGAACGTGGGCTATGAGCAGAGGTTGAGGACACTGGGGCTTCCGACACTGGCATATAGGAGAAAGAGAGGGGATATGATAGAGACTTTTAAGATAGTGTCAGGAAAGTATGATGAGGATGTGTGTGAAGGTATCTTCTTGATGCGGGAGGGAACAAGAACTAGAGGACACTCAAAGAAAATTTACAAAGAAAGAAATAGGCTTGAGAAGGAAAAGAACTCATTTTGTGATAGAGTGGTAAATGAGTGGAACGCACTGCCCCAGTATGTAGTCGATTCCGAATCAATAAGGGAGTTTGAAAGTAATCTTGATAAAGCATGGGGAAGACAAGATTTGAAGTTTGATTATAAAGCAAAAATACAGAATAGTAAAAATGTTGCGTCTGCTACGGCCGCCGCCAACACCGTGAACGACTGCAGCAGTGCAAGTACTGGTACTGAGCTGGATACACAGGCCTAGTTTGCCTTTTTCCAGAGGAAAGTAACTTGTTTAAGGGGGGCAGTTGAACGTCAGTGATCACCCTCAGGTTGGACATAGCTAACGCCGCCGGTCCTACAGGACCTGGGGTCGTTGCCTCCACTGGGGTCGGGGATGACGTCAAAATTGACGGAAGATCTAAAGGTCTCACTACAGAAGTACTAGCGGGAGCAGTTGAGGTAATAACCGGCTGATCTGACGAGGCAGGGAGTTGGTACTGCTGTAATACCTTATGTAATAAGTCATTTACCTGGTCCGAAGTCATCCATTGTCGTGAGGTATCTTTGGATGAACTTGAACTAGCTTCAGAATAATTACTTGGAAGCGACTGAGGAGCCGGGGAGAACATAGGATCCGCCGGCTCCTCACTCTGCTCCAAGAGTTCATGTGATATTAACTCTTGCGAGTCCTCGTGATCCCTCGGGGGCCAAGACAAATCAGGCACCGAAGATGGCAACACGTTGGTGTTGCTATCCTCAGTCTGTTCTAGAATGACATTGAGAGAAGGTTCTGGATGGCGCCAGTAACCTCCTGCCGCCAAGGGCTGGGGGTCCTGGTCCATCGGAGATATAACTTGTGCCCCTGCCGGACGACCTCTAAATTGATCGGCCAGTACCCTACTATAGCCTGTTGATTTCACACCCCGGGGAACTAGAGATAATTTTGGTATTGCAAACATTACATCCGAAGTTACATGCCTAGAATGTTCCTCACTAGTAGTGGGAGTCTGAGAGTCAGAGGGCGGTGACAGTTCTGGGGTCTCCCGCCGACTGCTTGAAGAGGTATACTCTTCTCGTCGGCGTTTGTGGGACCTCGAAGAGTCCGAGGTAGAGTGGTGAACGCGTTGCCGTGGAGACTTTGACCTGGACTTCGACTTCCGCCGCGTGGCACGGGTCGAGGAGGGGACCTCTGTGACGTCGCTCTCACTACTACTATTGACTTATTCTTTGTTTATGGCTTTAGTTTTGACCTTAGGTCTGACCGATTTAGAGGGACTGGGTTTTACTAAAGGTGACTTTATAATAAGCTTCTCCCATAGGACCTCGTCATCACACTGGAGGGCCTTATGGGCAACATCTTTAGAATATGTATTGAATGTCGCTTTAACTTCATGTAAAGCCGCCAAACATGAAAGGTCTGTTTTAGCTAACAAGGCGGACTTTAATTCTGAACAAATGGCGCACCTTTTTCGACCACACGCCGCGTGAGCGATCGAGGCACTTGACACATTTCGTGCAGAAAGTATGAGCAAACACTGGTAAGAGGGAACAAGTGGGGGTAGCACAAAGATCAAATCTGGGCATAGTGCCGTTCAAAGAGAGGGTCCCCTCCTCCGTCGGGATCCGATGGCCAACTCCGCCGGAGGAGAAGTCTGGGGGCCTGGAAAGAAAATTTCCAGGAATCAATGCTCATAAGGACAACCTGCGAGGTATTATACATCCTATCTCAAATCCGCCGGAAACTTAGTGAAAAGTGCACACTTATTCTAACCTTCCGCCGGATCTGTCTAGCTGAATTTCTCACAATTTTACCTGTGACAAGCGTCACAGGTCCCTTGACCTTATTAAGTTGTGACTGTATCTAACCAGTTTGCAAAACTAATATATCACATAGTGAACACTTGACTGATGTTTCCGCGGGCGATGAAGTCGTTACGTGCCACTAGGCCAGACAGGGTGAGTTCCCTCGGCGAGCCGAGATGGTGGCCCTGGTAGGAATGCAATTCCGCCGGGAGAGTGGTTCAGCCAAACCACGCCGGGATCTTCTGAATGTTCCTATCCGCCAGAGGCGGACACTTGGCCCACCGCACGGGCCGCCGGAACAAACAAAAACTGCCGGAAAACAGGGATGGCACAGCCCTTTTCCTGCAGTCCCAAACACATATAATAAAATACATCATGACATATAGGGACGTCTCCCAAGCCCCAAAGGTTCGAGCTAGCATGCTAGAACCAACACAGGGGGAAAACAATCGTAGTCAATAACAGAAAAATTTAGACACCTAAATTACCTGTAGCCTATGACGGAGACCCCTAATTATGACTACCACGTAAACCGAAGACATCCCAGCCGAAGACGCTCGAGAACCCGCAGCCGCACCAAGTAGAGGGAGGCCTTCATCAAGGGACCTAAGCAAAACACGAACCCTGGAAGGTGGAGCACCATGTGCAGACACCCTTAAACCAGAGCATTTGCTGATAAATGTAGAACGTGGCATATACTATCCTCAATAACGACAGTCTGTATCATGCCTTGTAGCGTGGTAGCCTTCTAGCTAAGTACAGTAAACACAACAGCTAAGGCGTCATACACAAATAAAACAACACACGCGGTCCACCCATCCGGGACTCCTGGACGCCTGTGACAATGGTACCCTATTTTAACACACTCCTCCTGCGGACCGACCAATCTGGCAGCCGTGCTAGCTAATCTAAACCTTGTTACTGCAACACAGATATATACAAATGAGTAAGGACTCATTAGAAGCTCTGCGAACGTCGAATCAAGCGAACACGGCGCAAGCCCTGTGATCGGGACGAACGCGGAAGAAGGAAGAACGAGGATGGCCGCTAGGGGGCCTGGTATCGGGGAAGCAAAACATGAGAAATCCACGTATATGGCAAGTCATATAATAACAGATATTAATTTTTATTTTTATTTTTATTTTTTTACGGAGTTTTTTTCTGTAGGGTACCCAATCAAAATGACGATCCCATAAGGGAATTAAGCATGCACTTATGATGAGTACTCCATGATCTTCCGCGCGGGTTATTCAAATTGCTGGCGCAGGATGTTGAATGGAGACTATTAATGTTAATAGGCGAAGTCATCAATGATGAAGGGGCCCTATTAAATACTGCTATTTGCGGATGATACAGTTCTGATGAGCGATAATGGATGGGAGTTGCAGGGTCTGGTAAATGAGTTTGGAACAGTGTGCGAAAAACGGAATTTGAAGGTAAATGTGGGGAAGAGCAAGGTTATGGTCTTCAAAAGGGTGAAGTCAAAGAGTATGAGGTGAAGTTGAACGGTCAGGCTTTGGAGATTGTCAGCTCTTTTAAGTACCTTGGCAGTGTGTTGAGTAAAGATGGGACTATGGAGAAGAAGTGCGGGAGAGGGTGCAACAGGGGAAGAGGGTTGTAGGAACGTTGAAAGCAGTAACAAGAAATAGGGTGGTCAGTATGGAAGTGAAGAAGTCCTTGCATGACAGTGTGATAATCCCGACACTAACTTACGGAAGCGAAGCATGGACGTTCGGGAAGAGACTCAGACCAAGAGTGAGAGCGGTGGAAATGAGTTACTTGAGAAGTGCGTGCGGAGTTACATGGAGGGATAGACAGACGAATAAGGAAGTAAGAAGGAGGTGTGGTGTGGAGGTAGATGTGCTGGAAAGTGTGAAAAGGAACAACTTGAGATGGTTCAGCCTTATGGAACGTATGGAAAGCGAGAGAATGACTAAGAGGGTGTACGAGAGCGAGGTGGAAGGACAGAGAGGGAGAGGTGCACCGAAGGCGAGGTGGAAGGATGGAGTGAGGAAATATATGGATGAAGGTGGTGCTGGTTGGGAGGAGGGGCGTCGACTGACTGGGGACAGTACAAAGTACAAAGGAGTACAAAGGAAATCAAGCAACAACAGGTCTAGTGACCCTTCTAGGCTGCTTGTCCTCCAAAACACTGAGGATCAAGTGTCCAAACAGTGGTTTAGAGTGGGTAAGGGAACATTGGAAAGGGAACTATTGCCCTGGAACTAATGTTTGTGGCAGGATTGGGAAGTCAGATGGGTTAGTAACTGAGGGGAGGATAAAATAAAGTTATTAATTTACAAACGCAGTCAGTCGCGGGTTTCATGCGAGATATTTGTCTAGGCGAAATTTAAATTATTCAACGGTGCTGCAGTCTATAACATCTCGGGGAAGCCCATTCCATAAGTTGACAACTCGATTGAAGAAGAAATTTTTAGCTTTGTGTGAGTTAAAAGATTTACCAATAATTTTGCACCCGTTTCCCCGCGTGTAATTAGATTGGTCGATAGTGAAGTACTGTACTTACTACAGTTCATATTGTCGATGCCTTTGATGATTTTGAACACTTGAAGTAAGTCGCCTCTTAATCTGCGCTGGGTTAAAGGAAATAGATTTAATTCTTAAGACGCTCCTCGTATGGTTTATTCTTTAGGCTAGGTATCATTTTGGTAACTCTACGTTGAACTCGTTCTAGCTTGTCTATCTTTTGGGTAATAAGGGCACCAGGATTGAACGCAGTATTCCAGAAGAGGGCGGACTAAGGAATTGTAAAGGGTTAGGATAAAGTCTTTGGATTTATGCTCAAATGACCTGCCTATAAAGCCAATTATTTTGTTTGCCTTCTTAACAACTTCTGAACATTGTTGACTCGGTTTTAGGTTACTCGATATTGTTACTCTCAGATCGGTTTCTCTGTTTACATTCTTAAGCTGAGTGCCATTTATCAAATAGTTTGCTTTCTCATTTTGGTATCCGATATGTAGTACTTTACATTTATCCGCATTGAAACTCATTTGCCAAATTTGGGCCCAACATGACAACTTATCTAGATTGTGTTGCATATCGTCAACTTGTTCTTTTGAGAGTACGCTATTTGCAATTTTTGTATCGTCAGTAAATTTTGAGATTGTACAGGTGAGACCCTCATCTATGTCGTTGATGTAAATTAGAAAGAGAATTGGTCCTAGTACCGATCCCTGGGGTACCCCGCTACTTACATTGGTCCATTTAGATGCCTTACCGTTTATGACTACTCTTTGCTTTCTGTCACTGAGCCAATTTTCTATCCATTTCAACACAGTCTTGTATTCCATGCGCTTTTAGTTTTAGCAGTAAACGTTTGTGGGGAATTTTGTCAAAGGCCTTTTGAAAATCAAGGTATATAATATCTACAGCTTTACTCTCATCGTAGAGGTTGAGGATATCGTGGAAGAAGTCTAAGAGGTTTGTTAAACAGGAACGTTTTTTACGAAAGCCGTGTTGAGTATCTTTAAGTATGTTATTTTCCTCTAAGTGATTTATGAGTCTGTCTCTTATGAGTGTTTCTAGCATTTTACATACAACTGAGGTTAAGCTAATTGGACGATAGTTACTGGGTAGGGATTTGCTGCCTTTTTTTAATATCGGTGTTACGTTTGCTATCTTCCACTGATCAGGCATAGTTCCAGACTGCAAGGATTTATTGAATAGCAATGTCAGTGGTTTAGAGAGCTCATCCTTAGCTTCCTTTAGGACTCTAAGTGAGATTGTATCAGGTCCAGGCATTTTATTTACCTTGAGTTTATCTAAACAATTCAATACTTCTCTCTCTGTAACGGTGATATTGCTTAGAACATCTGAATTATCAATCTGAATCGGCGATGGTATAGGGATATCACTGAGGTCTTCCGTTGTAAAAACTGATGCAAAGAAGGTATTGAGGGCATTACTCATTTGTACTTCGTCTTTGGTGTATTCTCCATTTTCATCGACTAACGGTCCAACAGTTGAAGTAACTACTTTTTTCTTTCTGATATAACTATAGAATTCTTTCGGGTTTGTTTTACTTTGATTCGCAACATGTAACTCCAGGGTCTTTTTACTTTGCTTAATTAACTTTTTGGCTTTGCGTCGTAGCTCTACAAATTTCACCCGTTCTTCGTCATTTTGTAAGGATTTTAATCTATCATTAGCAAACTTTTTAGCAAGCAGACAGTTTTAAATATCTTTATTACACCATTTGGGCTTATTATTATGGCCTGTACGCCATATTTTCGATGGTGTGCAGTCCTGCACTGCTTTTAGGTAAGTGGTTTCGAATAATTCCCAAGATGTATTTATGTCGTTATTGTTAATTAAAAAGCTCCAGTCAGTTTCTTTAACCTATCAGACCCAGAAGGGCTCTTAAACACCCATAAAAAACACACCTGAGCTACTCGGAAGGGCTCTTAAACACCCATGAGCTCAAAGCCTGTAAGCTTGGTGTGCGAGGCGTACGTCCGACGCATGTAAACAACAGCCGGCTGGACCGACGCCCCGCATCTCCGGCCACAAGAAGGAGTGCGTCGCTTGTTCGTGTGTGACTGTATGTTATTGTTAAGTATCGAAAAGTAGTGTAAAGTGGCTGTTTTTGCCATAAAGTTATCTCCAATGAAATCATCATCACAACTGAACCAGTTGACTTAGAGAGCTCTACTTAATGCCATTCTACAGGTACGAAACACATCTACGCTTGGGGATGTGCGGGAATGCGGAAGCAAGCCAAATAACAAAGATGCGGTAGCCTAGGCGTAGACATTTTTCGGCCAAAACCCCCGGATTTCGGGGAATATATATATAATACATAGCCGGGGCTGGAGGGCTATACATAGCTCTAAGTTTATGAAAGTTTGCTTTCTTGAAATTAGGGACTTTTTCAATGCTGCTATTTGGTTTGTTACTAGTAAACTTTAAAGTGAAAGTTATTGTACGATGGTCGCTGTTACTGAATTCATCACCAACATTCAAATTCTTTATTAATTCTTCTTTTGTTGCAAGTACAGTCAGTCCCCCCAATCCGCGCCTATATGGGCGGCAGTACACGACGGGTATTGGGAATTCGCGCATTGGGGATAACATCACTTATGGAGAAAAATACATATGGGCGGCAGCCCGCATTTCCACCCACATTTGACGGTAATTTTTGATAAAAATCAATACTAATTGGACAACCAAGCATACACAATAATAGAAACATAAACAAGTCATTCCTTACATTAAAAATAAATGCTATAAGTAGGTGAGAATAGTGGGGGCTCCGAGGCAGACCCCCGCGACAGGCGAATTCATATAGCCTAGGCGTAGGCTTCCCTGGCCCCGTCACAGTCACTGGCCCCGTCCCCGTCTCCGGATATACCCATAGATTTCCCGATCGCAGTAGTGCCTTCACCAGTTTATTCTTCCTAGGCATTTTTAAGTTGTTGAAGGGTGTAGGAAGGCGGTTGTTACACAATAAATGGGTCAAGTCTCAGCGCACGGACACTTAAGGGGACCGACTGATTAATTTAGGCTTAAAAAACTTGAAATCCTGAAAATACCAATAAGTAAGTGTTTACTCAACAAGAGTCAACATCCCTTCATAAGCCAGTGAAATGTTATTAATGAAAACCTATTGGAAATAGTTTTTTTTTATGTTTTCCAAACTTTTCCTGTAATTCTAAAAACGTTATATAGCGAACTTTGAAATTAACATGCTCAGTAACTACTGGTCGTACGAGCAGCATACCTATATAAATCGAAAGAGCGTAAGCTACTCTACAACCTCCCATACGCTGTATCTTCTACTTTGCCATGTTCCTGCGTAAAATATTGTAAATCTAAAAAAACAAAAGTAAAAATGTTCACCTAATTACCTTAGACTTTCACATGTTTTCCTCAGAACCTATATTGTCACACTTTCGGATGTTACTCTAAAATTTGTATTGGGCCTACAGTGGAATCTCCAATCTCGATCATAATTGGTTCCCACAAATACCGATCGAGATTCGAAATATCGAGATGCGAAGTTAACTTCTTATGGGAAAAAATACAATCGGTTCCAGCCACTTGCCGACTAACCTACATCAAATCTGTCAATTTTCACATTTGCCCCCCACAATCACATGCAATATATATAATATGTTAAAATAGATAAAATGAATAATGAAAGTTTTATTTTTACCTTATATTTATTGATAAAGAGGTTTGTGTGGTAACAGTTTGGTTGATTGTTGGTTCCGAGGCGAACGCAGTTAGGTTACTGCGTCTCCGCACCCGGCGCACAGTCACCGTCATCAATTCTTGCAATTGCTTCCCTCACCCTGTCACCACTAGTACCGGCATTTTATGAATGCGATAAAAAGTCCAGGTAGACGACTTCACAATACAAGTTTTCAAGCGAATGGCGGACGTGTGACTGGTACACCAAGTGGCCGCTAGATCTACCGACTTCAATAAATTTTCCATGGTATAAAGTTTAATCAAGTTTTCTTTTGTCTTTACTATTATTATATATTAGATTTTCCTCATACAAATAATAATGTATATTAAAACATGGTAAAGTAATTTATATTACTACGTAAATGAAAGCGGCAGAGATGAGTCAGGTTAGACTACCGCCCGAAAACGATCGATACTAGCGGTACATTAGTATACAGGTGAACAAAACACAATGACTGTGAGGTTCACACATCGATTTGGTCAAGATTAATCTGTTTATATTAGTATATAAGCATCTAGCATCGATATTTAGCTATCGAGATTAACGTTTTTTCATCGAGATTTGTGATTGGAGAGAGCTTGAAGGTGGCATCGAGATGCGAAATATCGAGATGAGATTGATCGAGATATGTGAGCCTACTGTATAGGAATGGTGTATATACCATTGGAAAGGTAATTAAAAACACTACAAGTCCTATAAAGCCAATTTGCTCTAGCCAATTTTGTTTGGTTGCAGCATGTTGTCACAGTCGTAAAATTCTACAAAATAATTTCACCTTAATTCATAATCACCTAAATCCAAAAATACACAAAATATATAAAATTTTCTTTATAGCAACTACAGACACACCTATTGTGAGTTGTTTGATCACATACAGCACGTGATATAGGGATTTCTGTAGGAGTAGAATGGGTCGTAGTAGTGCTATAGTTTGCAACCTTTTTTTTACCTAAATTGTAAGAAAAAGCAAAAAAAAAAAAAAATAATTTTGTTTTACCTAGTTTTATGGTCACATACACCTGTGCCAAATTGCATTTACATTGGAAGTAAGGCCTGGAAGTTCGTAAATAACCGGTCGGTCCCCTTAACCCTTCCTACCCGGGCTGTCTTACCCAATGACGGTCGCCCCTACCCGGGCGAAATGGCTGAAAAACGTCTAGGCCTAGGCTACCGTATTTATGTTTATTTTCACTGCTAGAACTTTCCCACTCATCTATAATCGTAGTGCGGTTTTCAATCTGTATTTTGGCGTTGAGTAGAGCTCTGTAAGTCAACTGGTTCAGTTGTGATGACGATTTCAGTGGAGCCAATATTGCAGAGATGTTGCCAATATGGGGGCTTTTCAGACACTAATTTCGTCTGATGTCAGAACAATAACATTGAAGAGTCTTCTCCTTCTTGTTTTCAGAGGTGCGGTGACGCAACGCTTGGGTTTGTTGACATACGTCGTACGCACGGCGTTCAGACCAAGCTTAATTAGGCTATTAAGCTGCTGCCTTAGGTAAGGCATACCGGGTAGCGGCCCTTCTTTCGAGCTGTCCTTACCTAAGGCAGACCGGGTAGGAAGGGTTAAGGATATTGGGACTGAGAAGGAAGCGTACGTGTGGTTATGTGTACTCACCTAATTGTAGTATACAGGATTTGAGCCTAAGCTCGTGTTGTCCTGTCTCTCTCTCTACATTTATCCAATTTTGCTTTAAAAGTTTGGATATTTCTAGCTCCCACCACCTCCCCATCCAACTTATTCCAACAATCAATGCTTCTATACGGGAAGCTGAACTTTCTTACATCAGACTTACATACAACTTTCCTTAACTTACATTCATGACCCCTGGTTCTTCCCTCGTCCCTCACCACAAAATCTCCCTTGTCGATCTTCTCAAAACCTTTCACACACTTAAACATCATGATCATGTCACCTCTCCCTCAGCGTTGGCAGCTTTAGCCTCTCCAATCTCTCCTCATACGGCAGGTCTCTAAGGCTAGCTATCATCTTAGTGGCAACTCTCTGAACTCTTTCCATTTTTTTATTATGTTTGATAAGGTGTGGAGACCACACCACTGCTGCATACTCCAGTCTTGGTCGTATTATTGTCCCTATTAATTTTGCTAACATCTCTTCATCTAAATAATTCAGAGCTATTCTCATGTTAGTCAACACTGCATAGGTTTCCCCAGTTATTTTATTTATATGCTGTTGTTGTTGTTGTTGTTCCCTAAGCTGCCTGGCCGAACAGCCCCCCCGAGTCCTTGAGGAAGGCCATGGCCACGATCGGGCTTTCCCACAGAGCTCTCATTGAGTGTAGATTGTGTTGTTGGCGTAAGTGGTTGTGTGAAATGCAGTCTTCTATGATGTGTTACATCCCGGGCAGGCGTCGACAACGGAGTCATCCAGTCTCTTCTGATAGCTCAGGAGAGCTGGATGGTGTCCGCATCTCAGCCTGGCCAGGTGGACTCTGTCCTCGCGAGGAATATATGCTGTTCAGGTGACAAGCTGTCTACCATAACTACCCCTAGGTCTTTTGCTTTCCCAGCTTTACTAATTATTTCATCTCCTATTTTGTATTCCCAAGAAGGTCTATATTTACTTTTTCCCATCTCAAGAACCTGACACTTACTCGTGTTGAATTCCATTTTCCAAGTTTGACTCCACTCATATAATTTATCTAGGTCTCTCTGTAATTCTTCACAACTACTCCTACTTGTAATATGCTTCATTAATTTTGCATCATCAGCAAACATAGATATAATATAAGCCTATTCCCATTTGAAGGTCGTTGATGAAAACCAAAAACATGATTGGGGCCAACACCGATCCTTGAGGCACTCCGCTTTTTACCCTTTTCCACGAGGAGAACTTTCCTTTTATTACTGTTCGCATTTCCCTCCCAATTAAATAGTTTTCCATCCACTTTAATAATACTCCCTCAACCCGCCCCACAGTCCTGAGCTTCCACAACAATCTCTTATGAGGCACCTTATCAAATGCCTTCTTGAAATCTAAGTAAATACAATCTACCCACCCCTCCCTCCCTTGTACAATGTCAATTACCCTATCATAGTAACTCAACAAATTTGTGGTACACGAATGACCTTTTCTGAACCCGAACTGCTTGCTTGAAATTATTTCCCTCTCCTCCAACATACCCACCCATCTTTTTCTAATAATCTTTTCACAAAGCTTGCATATAACACTCGTTAAGGATACCGGTCGATAATTTAGCGGGTCTTCTTTATTTCTACTTTTATATATTGGAGTTATATTTGCTTGTTTCCATTCTAAGGGAAGTTCCCCCTTGTTTAATGAGTGTTGAGCAATATTAAAAATAGGTCTCACTAGTTGTTCAGAACATTCTCTTAACCCGTAAACGGCCGAAAAGCTCATAAGAGGTTTTACTGGGCGACGACGGCAAAGCTCTTAAGAGGGAGGCCTAAAAAAAACATTTAACCCTCCTGGCCCGGGCTGTCTCTCCAAAGGACGGAGCTCGTATCCGGGCGATCTGGCCGAATATCAACAAAAGTAAACTAAGACTAATCTCGCTTAATATATTACAGTAAACCCTCGCCATCTTGGGCCTCTAGAAGTCGGAAACCCGTACTAGTCAGACTGGCTACGGCCTCTCGGACATGCACTTCCGTATTTCGGACATTTCCGTCATCGTTCCGACAGTCTCTGACGTTGTCGGACTTTCTATAAGTATTCAGAAAATGTCCGATATTATATTTTTCAATTTCCATTGCACTAGAAATGATTCAAAGATTACAAGAAGTCCAAATAAGACATAGTTATGTTAATGTATAAGGGAGTTACGTAGATGCATTAGAGAGATAGATAGAAAGAGAGAGTTGCAGAGGGGGAGTGAGCGATAAACACGAACTATTATGAGACGGACTTAATTGGTTCTGAAAAGACAAAGGAGACATTTTTATTGACTCTTTTTCATGTTATTATTTGTGTGCTAGAAGGATAATATTGTTTTCAATTCCATCGCATTAGAAATTATTTATAGATTACAAAAAGTCCAAATAAGACAGTTATGTTAATGTATAAGAGAGTTAGTTAGATGCATTAGAGATAAATAGATAGAGAGAGAGTGGCTAGGGGCGAGCGAGCGATAAAATACTAACATAATATTATACGAGACGGACTTATGTTTCTGAAAGACAAAGGAGACATTTCTATTTACTCTCTTTTTAATTTTATTATTTGTGTGTTAGAAGGGTAATATTGTTTTCAATTCCATCGTATTAGAATTGATTCATAGATTAAAAAAAGACCAAATAAGACGTAGTTATATATATGTATAAGGGAGATAGATGCATTAACCCCTCCACCCCGGAAGGGCTCTTGAACGCCCATAACAAACTCGGCCCGCGCAACCCGGAAGGGCTCTTGAACGCCCATTGCTTGCGTGCGTGCTTTCGAATGCCGCGCGTACATTTTTGGTATCGTGGGAGGGTAGGTGGCGCCACCAGGCATAAACGACGCCACAGCAACAGTATCTACCCCGACGCCATCATGGACAGTACGCCAAATAGTGATTCCGCTGTGTCCGATATCGTGCTTCCTACGACGCCCTTGCTAGTTCGTCGCGCCTTACCCCGACGCCATCGCCTAAATATGTTATCTCCCGGAGGTATTGAGACGACATTGAGACTATATGAGCGTGCTGATGCCAAGTATATTGTTGATGATATAGTCAGTGACGACTCCAATAATTATAAGTCGAGTGATTATGGCCATGAGAGTGACAAAGAAGAGCAATTCCTGGGATTTGCGAGAGAACATGACAGTGATGAGAGTGATGAAGGTGATGTACCAGTTGTTGAGGAAGCTGGTTTACTTAAAGACAGTGAACTTGAGAGAGTGAGTGAGTGGGAGAGTTCAAGGTCACTCACCAAATTTCGCATAAGTGACACGACGCCAAGCCCTTCCCCAGGTAAATCGCCTTTCAAGCTACCCTTATATAAGCAGAAAATACTTGAGAAGGCGGCCGCGGCAGCTAGGGAACAAGCAAAAATACTTGGTGAGGATGAGGCTGTGAGTGAGGGTGAGCGTGGTGACCCTTCTCGCCTGCCATTGTCTCCCTTATCTACCCACGCCACCCAAGATGACCCGGATGCCCCGCATTCTTCCCCACCACCCCCACCACTGCCAAGGGTTGAGGACCCCCCACTTTCGGCCTATTTGCCTCCTAGGTCCCCCGACAGGAGACATACTGCTGCTGAAAAGGGGAAAGGCAGGAAATATACCAAAAAAATTAAGAAAAGTAAGAGAGTTTTGTTCGCGGCTCCCGCGGCGTCCACCCCTGCCGGCCCCAGCCATACGCCCCCGCAACTTTCCCCACGGTCCTCCCCACCTCTCCCGCCTTCAACATGTCTTCCTGAAGAAGTCTTTGAGCTCGCATCACCAATACCTGGGCCTAGTGACAGTGAAGCATTGCTTTCTGTCACTCGTCGCAGGCCAAGGAGCCCAGGACCTCGGGGGGACACAGCCTCACCTGCCACTCCTTCCCCACCTCGCCCACCCGCACGCCGCCCACGCATCACTCGTTCCCCGCCAGATTATGTGGGGGCCACTGATGATGAAGGGCACCTCTCTGAAGACTCTGGCCATGATTACATAGGTCCACCGTCAGGGCAAGATGACCACTCTGACGATGACTATATGGACATCGACAGCCCTAGACCCATCCGCTTGGCCCGGCGTCGTGCTGCCCGACGCCCTGACCGACGCCCTCGCCGCCCTTGGGCGCGGGCCTCCCGAGTTGGCCGTGGGCGTGCTGGGCCACCAGCTGGAGCTCCTCGTCAGCGTAGACAAGACCCATTCTACGTTTTTCAGTGGCAAGACGTAGTTGATGGGGATGGATACAACCCTGATGTGCCAGCTTTTGATGAGGTACTGGAGGGTTCAGGCATTATCCCCAATTTTCCTGCAGGCCCCAATGCTCCACCACACAAACTATTTGAGGCCTTCTTTGATGAGGAGGTGGTAGGCTATGTTGTCAAAGAGACAAATAAGCAGCACCAATACCAGGTCCACTTTTTGGGCAAGGTGACCAAGGGCCACATGAGGCAGTGGACCCCAGTGACTCATAAAGAGTTCATGGTGTTCCTGGCACTCACCATGCTAATGCCTCATGTCAAGAAGCATAGGTTGCCTGACTATTGGATCACCAATGATCTCATATCCACCCCTGCCTTCGGGAAATATATGTCTCGTGACCGGTACCTTGATATCCTCGCAGCGCTCCATCTTGTCACCAACCTTGACGTCCACCTCCCAGACAAGCTGTGGAAGATTAGGACGTTGTACGAGATGATGCGAGAACGCTTCACCTCCTACTTCAAGCCCTTCCGCAAGGTCGTCATTGACGAGTCTCTTGTGCTGTTCCGGGGAAAACTCAGCTTCCGGCAGTACATCCCCTCAAAAAGACATCGCTTTGGCATAAAATTCTTTGTGCTGTGCGACTGCCAAACTGGCTATGTCCTGGACTTCCTGGTCTACAGCGGGAAGGAAGGGGACTTGCTTGTGGACCCCCTCATTGGCTTTGGCGGAGCAGTGGTGCAAGCCATGATGGACCGCTACTTTCATAAGAATCACGTCCTCTACACGGACAATTATTACACGTCCCCCACTCTCTCACAGTACCTGCATGAGCGCAAGACGGGGACTGTAGGCACAGTACGAGGGAAAAGGAAGGGCATGCCACCTTTCCCTCCAAAGACCAAAAAAGGTGATGTGTTCAAGAAGAAGTCGGGGCCCATTCTGGCTATCCACTGGCACGACCAGCGGAAGGTCAACCTCCTGACCACTATCCACAAGGGGGAAATGGTGGAGACTGGCAAGGTGGATCGCCGCACCAAGGCCAGGGTGACCAAGCCCGATGCTGTCCTGGACTACAACATCAACATGAGGCTGGTGGACAAGTCCGACATGAAAATTTACAAAGAAAGAAATAGGCTTGAGAAAGCAAAGAACTCATTTTGTGATAGAGTGGTAAATGAGTGGAACGCACTGCCCCAGTATGTAGTCGATTCCGAATCAATAAGGGAGTTTGAAAGTAATCTTGATAAAGCATGGGGAAGACAAGATTTGAAGTTTGATTATAAAACAAAAATACAGAATAGTAAAAATGTTGCGTCTGCTACCG